>LPNX010614579.1:95656-140794 GCA_001517045.1 Pseudotsuga menziesii | reverse complement strand
CCCCCCCCCCCCCTCAAGATAAGCAGGAGAAGGAAATGCAAGCTATTCTTAGGAGAAAATTCTTCCTCTTTCGGAATAACATGCAAAAAATATGCTGCAATTTGCAGTAGTATGGATCTTTTATGAAATAAAATCCTGAGTCTATTCATGAGAGCCTCTCCAAACTAATTACTATTTCTGGAGTATTTTTCCTCTTTGGAAGAAGAAGAAAATGCTCAACTGAATCAAGAACATACACAGATGCAAGATGAAAACTGAACCCATGTAGAGGAACTGATATCAATGGATGAGGGAGAAAAATTTCTTGAGAATTTGAACCATGTGAGGAAATCCCAAGAAACTTATTTATTGAAGCCTTGAACATCAAACCATGTGAGGTAAAATTAGCTCCAAGTGTTAGGAGTGAGTGTCTAGGAGAATGCATAATGTCTCCATCTTTACTAGTTATGTAAGTTGATGAGCATGTGATCAAATAGATAGGTAAAGAATCCCTGCGAATATGGAGAGAAAATGCTTGAGATCCATAATATGATATAGCTTCAAAAATAACCAATGATCCAAAAAATATAATATCACCAAATTCATGAGAGAAAACTGACATCAAATCCCCAACAACAATTTTGAAAGAGACTTGCAATACTTGATTTTTCACACCAAAATTGATGAGAACAACTACAAGCATGATTGGAAGCTATTGAAACATAAAAATCGAACCAAATAAGATCATATAAGAGCTAATTAACTTCATATTAGATCCAAGAGTGTGCTCTACCAAGACGGTAGATGCATGATTTTTTTCCTTCTTCAAAACTCTGAGTATTGTTGCATTCAGTCATGTAGGAATTTCCTGGAAGATCAAGATCAATGAGAGTGAATCAATCAATCCTAAAATATGATATTTCTTCCAAAACATACAAATAATTACTTATATGCACACCAGCAACATCATTAGAGATAGAGAAATCAAATTCCTCTTCATTTTCTGAAAGAATCACTGGTAAACTATACACAGAATTTAAAATAGAAGAATCATTGGAGAATTTTTGCATAGAATGGAAGGAGATTTTTTCTTAAATAAAAGATATTTGAATGTATTATTCCATGTCATCCATATGAGAAGATGAGATATCAGATAACTCATAAACTTTTGGAGCAGCAGGATAAGGAGTCACGCCAAGGAGAAGAGGGCACATTGAGTAAATACTTGAACTCATCATGCTGGATTTTAATAGAACTTCTCCCAACAGCTAGGATTTGGAAGTCACATCCCATATAATTTCTAGGTCCTCCTAATAGAGTGAGAGTGGTGAAGGATTCCCTGGAGGAAAGCATGTGGTTGGATGCTCTAGAATTTATCAAGTAAGACTTCGATGGAGTGAGGCATTCCTTCAAGGCATGGAACCTCTCAAATTATTTAGTCCGTTCTTTAGAATCAAATATGTATGAACCTTGTGGAAGGGAAATATTGTTCTTTTCAAGTATTTCTTTCAATTGGTCGAGGGTCTTCTTCATGCATTGGCTTTCTAGATGAAAGCCTCTCGTATAGCATGAAAATCTAGTCTTTTCTTTTCTGGAACTCGAGGCCATTAGAGGAAATTTGGGGTCTAAAATGGGCCTTAATAGAAAACGTACCAACAAAAAAATTTATGAGTTGGAATTCAAGAACCAATAGAATTTCAATCAAATGAGTCAACCATAATGGTTGAATTGGCATATTTGTCATAAAAGAAAACTACTTTTTTTGTTCGTATTTTCGACATATCTCCCTGTGTTTTTACGCAAATTTCAAGTGGGAGAGATCATTGGATGTGGAATTTAATTACGCATCCAACGAGTACCCACACTATATACTTTTGACAGACTCCGCTACCCCAAAAATAAGAAATACCTGAAAAATGTGATGATGATGTCATCATCACATTTTTTCAGGAATTTCTTGTTTTGGGGGTAGCAGGATCCATCAAAAGTATGCAGTGTGGGTACTCATTGGATGTGGAATTAAATTCTGCATCCAATGAGATCTCCCACTCAAAATTTGAGAAAAAACTCAAGGAGATATGTCAAAAATACGAACAAAAAAAGTAATTTTTTTCATTCTTCCTCCAAAATTAATAGCTATTATTTTATTATTTTAACTATTATTTTATCATTTTCCTTAGGAGGCCCATTTTAGACCTTAAATTTCCTCTAATGTCTAGCGAAAGATTGTTGATTCTCCTTTGGGTTTGAATCAGAGGCTTTGGGATCTTTCCCCTTGTGCTTCCTTTTATCTTCTGCATTGGTTGAGTCTGACATTAGAATATCTTGGTTCTTGGAATTTTGGAGGACTCCCATTTGGACCAACTTATCCTTCTCTTGTATTAAATACTCAACAAAGCCATTAAGTGAAGATATCTTCTAATTGGGGAAGGAATCGTTTTCATAATGGAAGGTATAGATGAAGACAAAGTACTTAGAACCAAGTTTTTTGAGAAAAAAGAGCACAATCTTCTCATCCTTCCTCTATATTCCACATTGCTTACATTGTAGTACTAGAGACATAAATTTTGTGAAAAAATGTTAAATAGTTTCGAAACTGCTGGGCTACAATTCTATCAGTGCATTCTCCAAGATGTGCCCTAGAATTTCAGCTTGTTTTCCAAATAAGAATTCGAGCTTCTCCCAAGCTTCTTTAGGAGTCTTCAATCCCTCAATTTGAAAGAGGAGATCCCTGGAGATGTGAGCACAAAGGAAGCCAAATGCTTCATCCAACCAGTTCAAGAACCTGTTTTTCTCAGCAGGATGATGAGGTTTTATTTCTCTGCCCCTAGGAATCCTATACAATCCAACCTTGCAGAAGGATACCCACATATCTTCCCTCCAAGCAATATAGCTGAAGGGTGTAAGGATCCGGGGTAAGAAAGCAGTAGAATCCAACAATTATTGGTTTTAAACAGTTAATTCTTCAATCAAGCTATGTGGTGCCTATAAGAAACACTGCAAAATAGGAAACAATTCACAATCATTTTAGAAATAAATCCTTCCATCTCAACATGTACACTTTCTCAGGATCCATCATGCCCACAAAGAATTCTCTTAACGAATCCATAGTTAGCAATGCACACTTTGCGGGACTTCTCTGGAAACCCAGCTGCTTCTGGTGTACAATGGATATTAGACAAACTATTGTATCCATGAGTAGGCTCTGATACCATGTGAAATTATTGTGCCATTGATCTTCAAGAAATGAGTGCAATTGAATTTTATTATTATGGAGTGTAATGGAATGAAAAATACACACAGAACAAGACAAATTTCACTGAAAACATATAATAATTGCTCAGTATAATTACAGTATAAACTTCATTAATTCCAGTAGTAGACATGAATGTTACATAATGGAGAATTTGAATCATGTGGATAGGATTTAAATCTACAAACTCAATATTGGATGACTAGCTAACTAGAAGTTTCTAAATCACTATCAAAGCTCACTAGTCTAACTCCATATGTCTAGTTCAGTCTCTTGATGTAACAACTCCAAAATCCATAAGTAAACAAAAAATGTTGCTTAGGGTTTATCCTAGGTTACGACATATCTCATAACAAAATTTATTGTAAATACTACATTCCACTTACATCCTAGGACTTACCATAACTATGATTTTAACAATATGAAAATGAAAATCCGAGTAGGACAACAACACTAAAAAAATTTACTTGCTTGATTGTAATAATTAATTATCAAGATTTATTGTCATGGTTTAAATTTGATGTGCTTGCATCATCATGTTAATGTGTCCTACATATCTTGTCCTTTGTTACAGTTTTGTGTGGATTCAGAGGGTAATATAGTTTTGTTTACAACCATATCTCAACGTTAAAGGTTTACAGGGTCTTACTTAGCTTATTGTAAGCTAATGCATTTCTAAGTGATAATGCAGGTGTCTTACAAAAAAAGACTCACTCCATCTCAAGAAATCAAAACATTGACAATCCTAAGGTGACAATCAAAGGTTTCAAAAGGTGAGGTCTTAGAATAAAAAGGAAAAGTATTTTTATAACATCTTTCAATCTTAGAGTAAACATTTATACCATGGACTAAATAAAAACTCAATCCAAAAGCTATTTTCGACTATAGAGAAAAGGGTAAGGAAAATCAGTCGACGTGGAGGTAGGTGAGAGTTCTAAATGCAATAACGTGAAGTTTTTTCTAAGTGTTGTACATCTGGAAGAAAGAGTTAAACCATAATCCCCAATGTGCTAGGTCATTAGACGTTTTGTTTGGTTGTTTGCAATCTTGAGGACTCTTGGACCTTCTTGCAAGGGTAAAAGATCTCACATTCCTCAGTTCTCTTTGCAGCATGTGTTAGCTGGAATATTTCACCTCCTGCGGATAGCAAGGTGTTCCACTGGTCTGAATGGTTCAGATCCAGAACAAATAGAGGACAGAGGTTGAAGACTCTCCCTAGACGTTGTAGATATCTGAAATACAAGGCTTTGATTGTCCACCTATGTACCTGCAATCAAGCTCAACACGAAACAGATCAAAGCAACCAGAATATGATCTACTAATATATGCTAGTGACTAAGGAATCTAGCAACATATATGTGAAATCACAACAACAAAAACAACATATGTGGGACAGAAATCAACTTGCATAAAATAATATGAAGAAGTTTACAACCAAGCCTTAGTGTTGACATGCATCTCCATGAAACCAAACCTTCTCATCCCCAAAATCTCCAACTCTATCTCTCTGTGCTCTCTCCAAATGATCTTAGGCCAATGGTCAATCCAACAGCATAACAATACCTCCAATGTTATCCCCGAAACCATGGCTATGACCTCTTATTTATAGGTCTTTAATGGATAGAGATGGTTGAGAAATTAGTGGGTGAGGTAGCCTCTAAGATCCTAGGATGAGGGATTTTGAGCTCAACCAACCCATAGTAGTAGGGATAAGGCAGGACACGAGGCTTATCATCTAGAAGCCTCGAGAAACTTCTCTTTTTCCCTTTTTACCCAGGGTACTACGTTTCTCCTTCTATGACAGAGTGGTTCTGGTAATAACCGCTTATGGACCAAGGACAATAAGCAGTGGCACCGCTTATGGGCAATAGATGATGGGAGGTGCGAACAGGGGTACCACTCCTGGATAAAGGGGCATGTGTGGTGCTGGGAATTTGTATGAAATATTGATGAAAAATGATTTAGTTTCCACTCCAGAAGCTGGGATTCAGAGAAAGTAGGTATGTCAAATGTCTTATCACATGATGGTGATAGAATTTTGGTATAACAGCATGGATGCAATTTTGTACTCACAGAGTTAAAACCATGTTTTCTGCACTGTGGTAGGTTTGTAACCCTTTGAGTTTGGTTTTATTTTGATGTAAGTATTTATTATAAATATTACATTTTTATGTTTCTACCCTTAACCATCATGGGTCTTTAATTCAGTTAGGGTTTATAGCGTTGTTCTTGCTATTAAACCTAGAGTACTTTGATGTAAGTTTTTAAAAAATTACTTGGTAACATTGGCCTTACAGTCTTGAAACCTCGACCTGTTAAGTATTTTTAAATAGTGATTTATATAGAAATTGTTCTTTTTGTTTAACTGGTAAATCTCTAATAACATTACACATAGTTTGATGGGACTTGTGGTTAAATAAAAAAATCCATTGTGTTAGTTATAAACTTAGTTTTTATTATGAATTAATAAGAATAGATTTGTATAGGGATATGACCTTATTTCATTGGATTTTAGATGCGATTGTTGTATTTTTCAGTTAATATTTAAATCTTGATCAAAGATCCTTTACAGGCCTCAAACCTTGTTTTGTTAAACATTTTTTAATAGTAGAACGAATAGAGTTTATATAAAGAAGATATATGTTTATTTATTATAGTTATATTGAAACTATCATTTTATTACTGTAACTTTTTAACCCTAACGTGTTATTCTGAAAACAATAAACCTCTCATACTCTTGGTCGTAGTTATTGGGTAATTTATTTAAACAAAAATTTATTCATTTGTGTAAAAGAAATGATGCCTGCGTTAATTTAGAATTTAGTAAGCCATTCGGCTAAATGGGAATTTTTTACTAGTTAACTAATATTAATAATAATATTTCTACTCTTTATTTTTTTGTTGGTCTTAATCCCCTCGACTATAAGCCACAGTGATTCAAACTAGGTTTAATAGTGTAACATGTTTAGAATGGTATTTAAGGGTTTTACTAAATTTACAAAAACAAACCCTATTTATAAAAGAAAAAATAGATGAACCTTCAATAGGTAAGCATATATTAGCTCTGTTAAACCTATTAATAAAATATGCAACGTAAAATAATTTATGTAAGGATATAAAGAAAAACTAAAGTAATACTAACTATTCAATATCAATAATACTGTAAGAAAATACAATATTGTTTCTAAATAATAAATATAAGATTTCTTACTAAATTTTATTGTAAAAATTATGGATAAACAGTAACATACATGCACCGATAAAATTGATAGGAAATAAATTATGTTCCTACCTTAATACAGAGACAAATAATTATTTTGAGAAATATTTTAACATGCATAATTTCCTTCATATACAAAATAAAACTTAAAGATAATAACCAAAATAGAATAGAACCTTTTAACTTTGAAGGGGACAAATTCCCAAAGAAGACCGTTCCTCCCAACCATCTCCTAAAAGCATCCAAGATCACTTGCGTTAGGACCCACGAGCCTGTTCACTAAACCACTAGGATGAATATGTTGTGTAGAATCCTACACATTACTCTTTAACATAGCATACACACTTGCAGATTTAAAAATATTAGCAATTCACTCTAGGTTTCCCCTCATCGAATTTCTCTTTTGTGCCTAACTTTTCAGTTTCTAGCAAAACCACAAGGCTCTAATCACTTAGAATCTCGTGAGACTCCTACTCATTCAATGGTATGTATAAGCTTTCCTAGGTCTTTGGGTGATTTTTTCAATTAATTGAGCCACCTGCTTAGTTCCTCTTTTCTTGGGAACATGACCACAATTATAGGGATGTTTCCTCCTGCACCTACTAGAAAGTGAATGATTTTGTTCCCATTTTTTTTTGTCCTTCTACAACAGATCATTCCTCCTAGTGGGTCAGTAAACACTCTTCAACAATATTCTTTGGATAGGTGTCTCTTCTTTTAATTATTTAAATAAATAAAATAATCAATTATAGTGAGCTTTGACCATCCTTTCTCAACAACATAAAACTTTACAATAATTTTAAAGTGATGTCTTCTCCAAAATAAAATGTTTTTGCAGTTCTAGGTGGGTTCTAAACACCCCCATATTAAGTTCAACATTGTAATTAATGTTGCTTAAGTATCATATGAGTCTTCTTGGAACAAAATTAGATATGCCTCACGCATATGACTCTCCAATTCCCAAGTTGATTCATATAAACTAAGGCACTTCCATTGCACCTTTACTCATCCAATGATGCGATTCCAAAGAAAAATTTCTCTCTTGTCGAGGATACAATCTGGTTCCACCTAAAAATATCCTTCTAGTTCTACCTTAATAACATTCCAATCGATTACATGAGTAGAATCATACACATACTTTTTTCAATATAGAAATATGAAATGCATGATGTATTATAATATTAGGGGGAAAAGCTAACTGATAAGCCACTGGTCCAACTCTTGAAAATATCTCAAACGGTCCACAATACCTGGGTGCTAATTTAGCACAACTCCCCAACTTAAAGGATTTTTTCTGGGTTTTATCTTAACAAACACATGCTCACCTAGTTGAAATTATTTCTGATTTCTTTTAAGTTCTGGATTACTCTTTTGTCTGTCATGTGCAATTTTTAAATTGCTTTGTACCCGTTTTATTATTACTTCCATCTATTTTAACAAGTTAGGTCCTAACATCAACTGTCAACCGGATTACTCCATGAAATGGGAGTATTACATTTCCTACCATACATTATTTCAAAATGACTAAGTTTATTTGAATATTGATAATTATTGTTATAACAAAACTCGACTAAGTGCATATTTTATTCCCATTTCTTTGTATGATCCCTAACATACATACGTAACATATCTTCCAAAACTTGATTTACTCTTTCTGTTTGTCCATTTGTTTGCGGATGATAAACAGTACTAAAATCTATGTTAGTGTCCAATCATTTAAAGAATGACTTCCATAAATTACTGGTAAACTTAGGATCCCTATTGGAAATTATCACCTTAGGAATTCCATGCAAACAAAAATGTCCTTCATAAAAATATCAGCAATATTAGAATCCTTATAAGTAGTTTTAATAGGTATAAAATGAGCCGCCTTGCTAAGTTTGTCTACCACTACCATTACAAAATCATTTTTCTTTTGATTTTTAAGTAGTCCTATTATGAAATCAAGGCTGATAATTTCCCATTTCCAATATGGAATTGGTAATGGTTGTATTAAACCTGATGGGTATCGGTGCTTGCCTTTAACTTGTTTGCATTCTATACACCTAGCTATATATTTATCTACTTCATTTTTCATATTAGACCATAAATAATATTTTCTTAGCACTGTTATCATCTTTAGGTAACCAGGATGTCCTAAGTAAGGACTCTTATGTAATTCATTTAAAATCAATAATTTAATTTCTGGTACATTAGGTACATATAATCTGTTTTTATACATTATTAAACCTTTTTCATTCATTATGAAATCTATTTTTACATTTTTATATTCATTTTGTGTAACTTTTTCTCTTAGGTTTCAATAATATTTGTCCATTTTTACTCCATAATCAAATTTATCATCCAAATCTATTTTATAGCTGCTAACATCGGCTATAAAATCCAGATTTGCATTTCTTTTTAAGGAATCACCCACCTTATTCTATTTCCCTTTTACATGTTTAATCTTGAAATAATATTCACTAAGGAAAGATAAGCATCGTGTTTTCCTTGCATTTATATTTTGTTGGTCAAACACGTACTTCAAACTTATGTTATCAGACATTAATAAAACTATTCTACTGATTAGATGATGTCGCCACATTTTCAAAGCATGTATTATGAAAACCAACTCTAAATTGTAAGTATCATAATTATTTTCATGTGCTTTTAAATTTCTTGACTCATATGATATTACCTGGCCTTCTTACGTTAATACTCCTACTAGGACCTCATTGCATGCATCAGTGCATACAACAAAGTCCTTGTTTGGATCTGATATCTTTAAGATAGACACAGTAGTTAATAATTATTTTAACTTATTAAAAATTTCTTGACATTTTAAATCCCATACAAATATTATTTTGTAAGGATGTTATGGGATTCACGATCTTCGAGAATCCTTCTCTAAATTTTTGGTCATAACCTGTAATCCCCATGAATGAGCGTACATCTGATACGTCTTTAGGAACATGCCATTCCATTATTGCTATTATATTATCAAGATCCATTGATATCCCTTCCTTGGATATCACATGGCCTAGATACTGTATTTTATCCTTAAATAATTCTCATTTACTGAATTTAGCATACCCTTTGTGTTCTTTTAGAACTTGTAATATTATTGGTAAATGGTTATAATGTTCTTCTTTTACTTTTGAATAAATTAGTATGTCCTCTATGAATATAACTACAAATTTATCCATGTATTTACTTACGACACTGTTCATTAAGAACATACAAGATGTTGGAGCATTTGTTAGCCCAAATGGCATAACTACAAACTCATAATGCTTGTATCGGGTTCTGAATGCAGTTTTAAAATTATATTCATCTTTAATTATGACTTGATGATATCCAGATCTCAAGTCTATTTTTGAGAATTTTGTTTCTCCATGTATCTGATCGAACAAATCATCTGTGCAATGCAATGGATATATTTTTTTAATTCTCATCTTATTTAACTGGAGGTAATATATACATAAACGTAAGGTATTGTCTTTCTTTTTCACAAATAAGACAGGTTCTCTCCAAGGGGATACACTTGGTCTTATGTAATTCTTATCTATTAACTATTGTAGTTTTAATTTTAATTCATTAAGTTCTAGGATATTCATCTGGTAAGGAGCCATTGAATTAGGTACATTTCCTGGTACTAATTCAATAGTAAAATCAAATCCTCTTTTTGGAGGTAATCCTAGAATCTCTTCCAAGAATACATGTAAAAATTCTTTTAAGATTGGTATATCATTGAATTTTAATGTATCTTCTTTATTCATGTGTTCCTCATTCATTACATGCACAACAAAATGTTGATATTTGGTGAATACTGAGAGGGAGGCGTGAATCAGTATTGTTCACTTTTTTCCTTTTAAACCACTTATTAAACTTTAATCAAAACATTGAATCAACAAGATACACAAAACACAGATTTTATAGTGGAACCCTAATAAGGTAAACCACCAACACGTTTATATTATATGCAAAACTTTGTTTTTACAATTACAATAGTTATTTGCAAGCACCCACTTTTCGGACACCACAATCCCCAAGTTTCTCAACCACCACTAAAGGATGCACCCATGCCTTGAATTCTTCCTGCGCCTATAGACAAGGATACACCAATAGCCAAATTCTCCAGTCACTTCTGGAAGGAGGCTAATACCTCCTTACAAGCTTGTAGCCTGCCCTAGCACCACCCTGCCAGCCTAATTTGATATTAATAAAATTCTTAGACCATCTTCAAACTTTGTCTCTTGATTTCTTTACTTGGTCTTTTGTCTTGCTGCTACAAGAGTCTAGATTGTAGAGAGACACTCTGTATTCTCTGACTTCTGGTATTCGGCTCAAATATTCATTATTCACACTCACAAACACCAAAGACCAGTTTCTCCTTCTTTAGATTTTCAACATTCAATCAACAGAGACACCCATTCTTCTATCCATATTTTTTTATATATATCAAGTATCTTTACATCTCTTCAGTCTCTTCATGTATTTTCATATTCAAACCTATTCAAATAACATAGCCCTATTTTGCATTTCTTCACGCCTCTTCAAATATCTATCTGATTAATCAATTAATTTGTATCTCTGTAATCTCACTAATTTTTATTTAATTAATTAATTAAATCATACTCAAACCTGCGGGATTCATCCCAAGGCTGCGAGCTTCCTCTTTCTCTCAGGCTGTGGGCTTCTTATCTCATGGATGCGGGATTCCTTCATCGTTGGCTCATCTTCCATTTACAGGTAGTAGGCTTCTTTTGACCACGGGATTCCTCAGACCCAATCATGTTCACTTATTTTCCTCCTTTCTGAGCTTCTCTTTCTTCCCTAAAGTATTTATCATGCTATCTTCTCCTTTGCAAGCTCCCTACAGATATTCTCTAAACTCATGTTAACCAATTTACGGTTAAACCTTTCTAACATGTTCTTCCACAGTCTTCTCTCTGCACTCATCATGAGTCATTAATCTTTTTCCTGGATTGTTTCTTGACTGTAGATCTGAGATGGGATGCTGATAGCATATTTTTAAACCGCGACATTCTTCAACACATATTTCTGCACTTGGATTTCTGCCTCAATCATTCTACATCGTCGATATCCTTCAATATTTTCTTGACCGTCGATATGAGGTGGAAATTGGATATCGAATGTTCCTTTTTCAAATACCGTTCTATGATTTTCTAACCAATATTTTCACACAAAAAATGTTCTGCACCATTGATCTCCTGCGGCATTCTTTGTGACCATCGATCTTCCGAATCTCGGGATGCAAAATTCAAAAACTAAACATTTAAAAACTTTAACCCTTTTTATTTATGTGGTTCCACACCCTCACTGACCCTCCTCCCCTGGCCTTTCCACACCGTCGATCTCTCATGGAATTCTTTTTAACCATCAATATTCTAGATCGTGGGATGCAAAAGTCAGAAACTCAATTTTCCACGTCTTCGATTTTCATGGTTCTGCACCCACACTGACCTTTCCGCTCTAGCCTATCCGCACCATCAATCTCTCACAGAAGTATTTCCTACCATCAGTCTTCTAGATCACAGGATGCGGAATTGAGAAACTTAATGTTTCAATGACTTTGACCTTTTTATTTTTTTGGTTCCGCACCCACACTTTCGTTCCCACACTGTGGAATGCGGAAGTAAGAAACTCAATGTTTCCAAAATATTGACTCTCTTCTTTCCGCAACTCCGTACCTATACTTATTTTCCAAATCGTTGATATGTTTTGGTTGATCACTTCTCAGTTGTTGGATCTCGGTTCTATGTGGAACTTCTATCCTGTCCACTTTTCTTGCGGATCTACTATCAACCATTGATCTTCTTGCTGAACGATTCTCATCCATCTGATTTTGATCCTTTTCGGAACACTTTTCAGCCATTGGATCTTTCATCTTTTCTGAGCTTCAACCTTTCTTCCTATCTTATGCAGAACTTATCCTCAACCATTAGATATTGTGTGGGAATTCTTCTTGGTTGTTGATCTTTCGGGTAGTGAAAACCCATACTGTTCTACACATCTTTCTGCACTTCAACTCTTACGCATCGTTGATCCTATTCATCTTAGCTCTTGACCATTGATCTACGATCTGATGAAGGTTGTGGATCCTCAATTTACTTTTTTTTAACACTTAGCCATTTTTCATCTCGACATGAAAATTAACACTTTTATTGGCTTTGGTAGGTTGACAATTTGCACATGTGAGAGCCGAGCGAGAATCTAACTTCATGGATGGATATCCAGTTCACTAGGAAATGTGCCTACTTCTTCTAATGAAATTATCATCACAGAGATAAACCTCGGTGGAAATTTCCAAATTCCTCTTTCAACCCTATGAATTTGACACTAAGTCCAATTTCTATCTTTAGTACCTAAAGTACATTTTCTTCATTTTGGTAGACTGGTATTTTCCTTATTTGATCTACATAAGGAAAACTAAGAGGAAGTATGGAAATCCATTTCAATAGTGAACAAGACCATATCACTTTTAAAACTTACTGACAAACACACAGCCTCTAGTAGTCATTTGAGAATAGTCTTCCAACCTTTTGTTATGACACTTAGACAAATTTCTTAGTCTGATCCAATCTGCCAAAAAATATTTTTTTGGCAGGTCCATAACTTCTACCTCAGCTGCTTCCAAGACAATCTAAAGACATGGTCAGATAGAGAAAACAAAAGTCTACAATACCTCTATGTTCTGCAAGCATTTACTCTAACCCATAGTTTATGGCAAGCATCCGCTTGAGACTACTTAGTCATTTTTATCTCCACTGGTGTATAACCTTGTTTTGGCAGGCCAATATCTTTCTCTTCAAAGAGATTTAAGTCAAACTAAGACCTTTAATATATAGCCATTATAAAAAGGTATATCCTACCATGGTCCTTCTTTCCACCTCATCATTTATTCCATGCCATGCCTTGTCATCATATCTTCCTTTTCATCATTCATTTCAAGTCATCACTATCTTTGTCTTTCACTGAGTTCACGATACCATCATGCCCTTTGCTTGTCCTTCGTCATTCATGAACTACTTTGTCATCAATGACAACTATAATGCATATTTCCAACAATATCCCCCTCTTGCATTGATGGAAACACCTAAATGTTCTCCCCCTTTGACAACAATGACAAAGGATAACTTATTATGCCCTTTGTTGTAACTAACTTGAAGTACAATTTTCAATTTGTTCTATGTGCTTATATCAAAGTTCGAAGTGAAAACATACACATGCACACAAATAATTTAAAATTCAAACTTCTGGGGATTAGAAGCGAAGGTATAAACACTCAATAAATTGCAGAGTAAACTATGTTCTTCATAGAAGTTGTACTCTTCACTTCTCACTAATTCTTCTATCCTCTTCTTTTGTTTCTCTTCCTCCAATTAACTTGGACCTGGTTCTAATCATACTATTAACATACTTCCTGTAGTGATTCTTTGAGTAAGATTCTTGGATGATAAGTTCATAGACTCCCCCTATAACAATGCTTCTCCTAAACACATTCCTTCTTCAAAGTTGAGCTCAAATACAATTGTGGTAGTTGATACCAATTTGTCACCTCTACTCTTCTTGTTTTGGTGGAAAATTTAGAACATTCTTCTCTTATTACAAAAAGACATTTTTCAAATATTCATTGTAGTTTTCTGATTTTAAATCCCCCTGAGTTTATGATCCCTTCTAATCATCATGAGATTTTTAGAATAGAAATTCAACTTCGGTTCCACAACCATCACTAAATTCTTCTTCAGTATTTTCATAATGTTCTCCATTATAATGGATTTTATTCTTGTCTACAACACTATTATTCTTAACAATATCTTGGGAAACTTCTTTGATGTTTGAAATATTTCTTTCTTCTTCACCTTTGGAGTCTTCTTTTCTTCTCCATATATTTCCATGAGGTACCTTGCTTACTGACCTTGTTTGTTTCTTATATTCCTAACTTATATATTTTCTCTTGATTCTGCAGTCAACATCCTTGTGACCAAACATGTGATAGTAGTGACAATAGCCATAGAAAATTCCTT
The DNA here is from genome assembly GCA_001517045.1 of Pseudotsuga menziesii. Taxonomy (NCBI): domain Eukaryota; kingdom Viridiplantae; phylum Streptophyta; class Pinopsida; order Pinales; family Pinaceae; genus Pseudotsuga; species Pseudotsuga menziesii. Next base: position 126,312 of record LPNX010614579.1, on the reverse strand, counting down.
CATATTTGATAAATTTTTGACTTTTTTTATTAACAACTTCCATCCTCTTCCATTCCTTCCTTTGTTCTTGGACTTTTATTGAAGAATTTTTCCTTATCTTACATTCTCTAGCCATATGTCCATAATTATGACATGTATAACAATGACCAGGAAATATTTGTTGGACTCTGCTTTTCCTTGGCCTTTTGAGTATCATTCTAGTTCTGTCATTATAATGGTATGAGGGGACAAAATTATCACTATTCTTAATTGGGCTCTTTAGTACATTAGCAAAACCTCTTCTATTATCCCTTTCTCGGTTAGTGAAGGAGGAACATTTTGACTTCCTTTAATTTTCATACCCTTAAATAGTTTTATCATTTGATGGTTTTCGAATCCTCAAGATGTCATCTAAAATCATTGAACTATTCTCAAACTTTGTTTTAATACCTTCCTCATCAAGCTTCTTCTTAAGAAAAGTAACTTCTTGTCTTAATATCTCAACCTCTTCCATGAGGTATTCCAACATCTTTATTTCTTTATTGAATTTAGCAACTTCTCTTTTTAGGATCTCAACCTCTTCCATGTTATCCATCATTTTTTGTCTTGCAATGTATAGTTCTTCTCGGTGAGTCTTGACTTCCTTTTATTTTGACTTTTGTTCTTCTTAATACCTTGAATTTTTTTTTTCCAAATACTTTTTATGCCCCTCTTCAAAGGAACTTATGAGTTTTGTTTCTAATTTCACCTCTCGTTCCACATCTAAAGTATCTTCTGAAGTTTGAGTTACTATCCCAATGAATAGATTTTATTCATCTTCAGTTATATCTTCACTATCATACTTGCAAATAGCAATGTTTGTTTGTGATATCTCTTCATTTGAATAAATATTTTCTAGTTTGACCCAGAGTTCCTTGGCTGAGACACACGGTCCAATATTTCATTCGATAGATTGAGATATTCCATCTACTATGGCCTTTATTGCTTCTGCATTATTTTTCTTTTCTTTCTTTTGAGCTAGAGTCCTTATTCTCTTTGGTGGGATATAATCAGTGATCATTGCGATCCATACACTAGGTTCCAATGCTTTCAAATAACTTTCCATTCTTATTCTCCAAAACATGTATTCTTCTTTTCCAAGTATTGTAAATCTCTTCTTGTTGATCCATAATGGTTTTTAATAGGATCTTCCCTCCAGTGGTTAAACTGTTAGTGAAGGAAATTTCTCTTATACCAATTATTGATAGCTGGTCAAACCTGAGAGGTGGGCGGTGAATCAATATTGTTGACTTTTTTCCTTTTAAACCACCTATTAAACTTTAATTAAAACATTGAATCAACAAGATACACAAAACACAAATTTTATCATGGAACCTTAATAAGGTAAACCACCAACATGTTTCTATTATCTACAAAACTTTTTTTTTACAATTACAATAGTTATTTGCAAGAACCCACTTGTTGGAGACCATAATCCCCATGTTTCTCAGCCATCACTGAAGGATGTACCTACACCCTGAATTCTTCCTGCACCTATCACTACAACAAATCCTGGAATTAACGTCCCTTTTTAGTGTAATTTTTTTTTACATTCAGTGGTCAAACTAGACGCTAAATGGGATGCGTCATGGACAAAACTTAAAGCGTCTCAAAAAAACATCCTTTTTTTCTTCCTAGATAGCATCCTTTATCACGTCCAAAATAGCATCTATTTGTTGATTCCAGAATAGCGTCCATCTTTGCTTCCTAGACAACGGCGAAGTTTGCTTCCTAAATAACATCATATTTTGCTTCCTAGCAAGTGTTTGCTTTTGTACTTTAAATGAAATCCTCGTTAGCACCATATTTATGTCCTTAATAGCACCATGTTAGCATCCAAATTATCATCCAATATTGCATCCATTTTTTCCACCACTTTAGCATCCCATTTTCCACCATGTTTTACTTCCAAATCTGTGCCAATTTTTTGTTTCCAAATTTGCACCAAATTTTGCTTCCTTTTTTGCATCATGTTTTGCTACCAAAATGACGCCAAATATTTATTCTATTGTTTCCCCATATTTTTCTTCCTATGTAGTGCCATGTTTTGCATCCAAAGTAACGTCTTATTCTACTACCATATCAACGCCATGTTTTGCTTCATTATTAGCGCCACATGTTGCATCCTTTTTAATGCCTAGTTTTGCGTCTTGTTTGCTACCATATCAATGCCATGTTTTGCTTCATCATTAGCACCATGTGTTGCATCCTTTTTAATGCCTAGTTTCACATCTCTCATTTTTTGGTCACCAATTTAGTCATTTTTAGTAATTTTATATACAAATTTTGGTCATTTTGTTCGGTCACTTATCTCTCATTGTTTGGTCACTTATCTCTTATTTTTTGGTTACTAATTTAGTTGTTTTTAACTGATATTGTAATATCATTAGAGCATGGTGGAATCGAACCACCAACCTCTTGCTTGTAAGGCATACACTCTTCCATTGAGCTAGCACCCTTTAAGAATTTGGGAACCTAACTTACTAAGCCCTCTATAATGATAAAAAGGTTCAATACACAAATTTGAGTATCTAATGGTCGAAAAAGGTTGATAGATTGTATAAGTTCACAATATATGGTCAAACAGGGTATGAAATCCATAAGCATTTTCCAGGAATTTTGAACAAAACTCAAGAAAATGGCTTAATGGGATTGCAAAAATCACTATTCCCCAACAACCATTATCTTTGTTTAAGGTTTGATATTTAATCATACTCCATTAAGAGACCCATGATAAGAGCACATGAAGACACATCCTTAAATGAGAATACAATGATATTCAAGCAAAATAGACATTGTTTACACCATATTGCAATAAGAGGGTACTGCTGTAATTTTAATTCATCAACACACTATATAATGATGCTAAAGCTTGGAAAAAATGATTGTAAGAAACCTTTGTTCATAAATACCTTTATTTTCAAGCGAAAATAGGACTTGTACAGAGCTGTAAATGATTGTTTTGTATGATTTTGACACTCAAAAAATTGATATCAGCACTTGACATTTAGAAAATTTTGACACTTACTAATGATACAAGATTGGAATTGATTTGATATTTTTTTTATTACAGTAATGTTTGAAGGATTAATGTTTCACCGGAATGTGCTAATCTCAAGTGATCTCAAGGAATGTTTTCAACATTTATGAGTCATTAACATTTTACTCTTTGCACAGTACTATGTTATCCTGAGATTTATTAAGTATAGAAAATGTTGAATTACAAATTTGAGAAATGTAGTTATTTCAATCCTTAACAAAGGTGGTTAAACTGAATAAGCTGCCACTTAAAAATGAAGGACAATATACTGAAGACTAATCACATCTTTGACATGTTTGAAAAGGCTAGTGTCAATCATATTTAGGGAATTTATACAAACTCGTGTATTTCCTAGTCAACAAGAAAATTCAAAATCAGCCAAATTAAATAATTACAGGAATATTTGATGGAGAAAGATGAGAACCATGTGGTAAAAGCAATGAAAATATGTGCTTAGCTTGGGTAGTTACTATTCAGATTCCAAATATTGGAGATCTCTTTAGTAAATGTGTTTCATATCAAGCACATGAAGGTCATCACACTTGATAATTAAAAGGAAGTGCATTTAGTGACAGTGGCTCATTCACTCACTTTAGCATGAATCCAAGTGTGGCTATAACATTTTAAAGTGAGCACAACCATATTTACTCACACACCTCCAAAAATAGTAGCTACTCTTCCCAAAAAGGTTTCTCATATAAGATAAATGGAATCCCTAAGGAAGCAGGAAATGGTGTTAATCCAAATCCTTGGTAGTGGAAACAAGACTGCTAAACGATTTCCAAGTGAAAGTGGGAAATTTGTCAGATTCTTTGATAGAAATAAAAGGTGGAGGTCATGTAGAAGCAGTTGAAACTGAGTTGAATGGAGTCCAATGTGTGCTTAGGAACATGAATGCTGAAGTGAGAGGCTGCTTAGACTTCTAAATTTAGAAATTAAATTCTCTTACCCTATGTTTTTTCCCTTAACCACCAATAAACATAATTTGGTGAAGCACTTCATAAATAGCCTTTGATTAGAAGACGGTAGCAAACTATTCCTAGGGTAAAGTTTTAGCTCTAGCTAAAATCCCCTCTGTTTGATATTATTCGTAATATCTAAATATTTTGGGGAGCTCACCGGATCCATGGTCACATGTTGAAGGGAATATTATGAAGAATACAATTGACCTACAAAGCAAAAAATTTTGAATTTTTTTATTTTTATACAAAAGATATTTTTTTACTGCAAACCAACATAAATCATGTAGAAAAATAAATAAAATTCTAATCGGATTCACTATAGTTGCAGTATAATATTATTCTTAGCTTGATTGTATTTGTAAGCCAGTGCAAAAGATGCTCAAATTTAAAACCATTTAATCTAAGTTACCGGAAACATCTAGGAAGGTGGGGGGGAAACACTGGATTGCAACACAATCCTTAAGGAGGTGCTCAATAATAATTGTATTATTGCTCTCTAATCATGATACTATGATTCTCTCCACTTTATGATGCAGGGAATTGTTAAATGGATAACCGCATAGACCATTACAAACAACCATCAAATATAGGTTCGATTACAAATATCTTCATCACTTTTCTAACAGTCATTTGGAAATTAGCAAGAATAGATACTACACACTAAAAAAATAGTTTTATAATCTTTTGAATAGCACCCAACTAGACCAATTTCTATTGAGCTACTTCACTTCATGTCCTCAACAGGATTGCAATGAACTCCACTATCTAGAAATATTACAAAAAATTAATGACCAACTATTAATCTGTGCAATTTAGAAAATATAATATAAAAAGGATCCAAATATAATACAAGTTTGATCCCTTTAGATGCACTACAAAATATTCAACTAAGAATAATTCAGAATCAGTTCCTATTAACATGACCAGTAGAAATGGAATATATACTACATAAATTTAAAGCATTAATTACAACAGCCTACACTAAAAGATATAACCAGACTAAAATACTAGCATGGACTCATATCTAGACTCTAGATAACTTTTGTTGACAATGATCTAACCTTTATACGATGTTTTCCAAGAGGAGGAGGAAGTTCACCATAACTGGTTGGTAAAATATTTTCCTCGGAGGACACGTCCAACAGCTTCAGCAAGTCACCTAAATAACCAACAAAGCAACTGAAAATTAGTGAGTAAACAGTTTGAATCAGCAACAAGAGAATTACACCATGGTAGTGAGAAATGCACTTGGAGACAAACCCTAATATAGGAATCAAATCCTTAACATTCACTCAAAACTTCTTTAACATAAATACAAAATCTGCTACACATATTGCTGGAAATTACTAACAGCACCATCAAGTATACACACTCAGAAAATCTCCCTTTTATAACCATTATAAACTAGGAGAATGGCAAGTACAATTAATCTAGGCACACACAAAATGGTGCCTACGAGACTAAGTCAATCCCTACTTAACTAGTGAGCCTCCCTTCATTGACAGAAAATACAATAAAGAGTGGACCTCAACTGGAGAATATCCTAGGCAAGCAATCCTGCTTGCTTGTCTCCTTGAGATCGGAAACTAATCCAACTAACTTCATACAACCAATACTTAGCGATCATCACTCTCTTCACTGACTGTGCATGCAAATATAGAACTGTATTGATAAAACTGCAAAAAAGGCTAAACATTCTACAAGTTAACTTTTTTTGGTTTGTCATCACCAGGATCCAGTGATAAAATCTTTTCCAAAAAAATGCTATTCGGGATTCTTGAAATCATCATTTTTAAAGCTTAAATGGATTCAATGCCTTCGAAAATACCAAATGAAACCTGATATTGCAATGTTAACAGTTGATATCTACAATTCCATTAATTCAAAACCATTATTGCTAAATTTCAGGTCAAAATGTCAGTTTCCCTTACCAAGATTTTGAGCAGATGGAAAAAAACAAATTCAGAGAACATTTTGACTACAGTAAACTAGAAATAGCATCTAACTGAAGGTATACAAATACAATAGTTAAGTCTGGCACTTGTTTTTTTCAAACTGGAGAAGCAACTAACAAAAATCCTTCAGTAATGACCTTATCCTTGTAGTCTTCCATACTCCCATAAGTTGTAGTCATGAAATCAATCACTGATTCCATAGTCAATTCTGTAACCATCTCTTCAAGGCTGGAGAATCCATATCCATCAAGGAATCTTGCCATATCTACTCAACTAGATATGCAAATAACATGAAAAGGCCACCCTCTTGCACTTCTTTGACCAAAACTCGACCAAATCCAGGTATACTATCTCTAATGGTGACTTGTTGACCATCAGACATAGCCAAACATTGTAAGGTTTCCAGGAAAGAGTCAAGACACTGAAAGCAAAATCTTCACTAAATCAAGAACATTCAAGAAAATATCTAACTTAGGAAGATTCCCTAAAGGCATATGGAAAGATATGGAGCCCAGTCACTTCACATAATACTTGGCATCAATCCCCCACTCCACAAACAATTCCTATGCTTTATCTTGAAACTTGTTGAGGAATTTGTTGCTTACTCTTCCCCTTCTTCCTCTCAGGACAGTAAGAGGCGTAGTAACAATGCTTGTTTCAGCTGAAGCACTTGATATGAATCAAGTATTTCCACCCCTGACATGAAGAATCGAATTCCCTCCTTACTCTTCTACCCCTTTCCAAGTCTGTTCATGACTCTTCTCTCCTAGTATCCCAATGAGGGATAGGTCTGTATATCCTCTTTATCCTTGTAACCATTAAAAACTTGTTTTAATCTCATCTCAGCTCCAAGAAAAGAATCCCACAACTGCTCAAAGTCAAGTAAATTTCCCTGACCACAAATAACCTAATGGAAAGATGAACTGAAGCCATTCAGAGCAATCTGAACTAACTCATTATCTTTGATTTCTTCACCAACTACACAAAGACTATCTCTCAACTTTACTAACTTCATCAAGTAGCTACTACTCTACCAATCATGTACATGTAGGCGGCAGGCCACAGCAAGCCTCTTCCTCAAGAGCATCATCCTCGGTATATTCACACTCTAGTTAAGGCACCCTCCAACAGGTGACTCTCGCACACTAGGAATGACCATTACTACAAACTCTATTAAACAAGCTTCAACCTCTTCATTAGTTCAACTAAAGTTTCTCAGTCCATGACTCTTCTCAAATCCACATGCCAAACAATGAGACATTTCTGCTTCAATCACTGAATCCTAGAAATTTATCCCACTGAAACCCTTTGACCACTCTCTTTCCTTCAAAGTTGATCTACACAGAACTCTAGGATGCTTCAGATACACTTCCCCGATACCATGTTGAATTTCTCAATGATGGTAGTCAGATCTGCACTTAAATATCATAACCCTAGGGAATTAGAAATCCTTAACTTCCATTAAATATGTTGTAACTTAAATACAAATTATACCACACATACTACTAGAAATTACTAACATCAACCCACAGTAAGCATGCTCAAAAAATTTCAGTTTTACATATGCAACTCTATTTATTCATGCACTAGAAAAATAGTTAGCTACTACACTCAAAAATAATAATGGTCACATAGCTAAAAAGGCCCACCTTGTACCTACTTAATGGACAAGAAGAATGGTGAGTACATAAAACCTAATATCTTTCCTTCAAATATGATCTACACATAACTCTAGGATGCTTTGGATACACTTCCCTGATACCATGTTAAATTTATCAACCATGGTAGTCAGATCTGCACTTAAATACAAATCATAACCTTGGGGAATCGAAAATCCTTAACTTCCATTAAATATGTTGTAACTTAAATACAAATTCTGCTACACATACTTCTAGAAATTACTAATATCAACCCACAGTAAGCATGCTAAAAAAATATGAGTTTTACATATGCAACTCTGTTTATTCATGCACTAGAAAAATAGTTAGCTACTACACTCTAAAATAATAATGGTCACGCAGCTAAAAAGGTCCACGTTGTACCTCCTTAATGGACAAGAAGAATGGTGAGTACATCAAAACTAAACATGCACAATGGTTCCTACTAGACTAAGTCAAACCCTACTTAACTAGTGTGCCTCCCTACATGGATAGGGAGTCAATAAGGAGTAACTCAAGTGGAGAATATGCTAGACATGCAGGCCTGTTGTCTCCTAGAGATCATCACTCTCTTAACTCGTGTGCATGCACAAATAGAACTGAACTGATAAAACTGGAAATAGCATCTAACTGGAAATAGATCTAGAAACAACACCTAACTGAAGCCTAAATAATTGAAACAACATCTAACTAGTAAATAATTTGCTAGCCTTCCTGTCGATCCAAATGTTTTGATTTAGTATGTAAAATCTTGTACCATGTCTTGTCCTTTTAGTGTACAATACATGCAAATGTATAAGCTATACTATATGATTTTACATCCTTTCCTACAGTCACCTGCAAAATATCATTCCATTCCATGCATGCATGATCATGATCATGCACAGCAAGTATGGAAGCCATTGCTAAGAGACTCATGTGGATTCCACTCACCCACCTATTTCCATTTGAGAACTTAACCACATTACTTATAAAGCTAATTACCTCGGTCTTCCACTAGCACATGAAGATTCCAACCAATATGACTTAGTTTTAGCTTATCTGTGAGGGCTAAAAATGTTCAAACTTAGCTCACAATAATTTTCTAGGATGAAACTTGACCATACAAGGAAAGGAACCTACATGACCATAAAATTATTTTAAATCATTTGGTTTTATTTTAGTTCTATAATAAGCTGAAAAATTCAAACAAAATTGGAGGTTTCCCAGTGTTGGCATGGAGATGACTGTGACTGTGACAGTAAACATGACCCCATATGTGCATGTGCATGTACATGCAAGAGAATAGGAAATCAAGTGGATTAGATAAATATTCCATTTCAAGATACTTTTGACAATGAATTTCCAAATGCAAATTCAAATGAAAAAATCTATTAATCAAACAGCAGGAGAATATCACCTTCTTTAGATCTCGTGCAAACTAACGAGCTTGAGTATCATTATGTTCTGGCTTATTCTAGCTCTCAGCAATTTGTGACAATGCATGAAGATGGACCATTAATCTCTCCTTCTTTGAATGAATTTCATCCCTGTGCACCCTATAATCCTGAAATGTTTCATCAATAACAGATGAGTTAAGATCTATGAAACAAGCATGAGACAAATCTTATCTTTATGCAATTTAAAATGTTTTACATAATACTGTGTACTTTTCTAGCATCCAATTACTACTAGAATAAAAATTTATTTCTCTTGACCTACTATTGAGTGATTTCACATTCAAAACCAAGAAGATGAACAAGTTAAATTTCTAACCAATCATATTCAAGACATTTATGTTGTGTTTTGAAATCTCCCTAAATATTATAAAAATTAATACTTATATAAATTTCCATAAGAATGGGTGGAAGGATTTTAACCTTCTTAACAATGCCCATCAACAGCATATGTTAGGTTTAAATATAATACTGGGTAAATTAGTGAATTATATTTATGTTTAAAAAACGGGATTTGAGAAATGTTGGGTTGAATTTGAGGGTTGAAATGACATTAAGAAACAATTCCAGGCAAATATATGGACATAAAGAGCATACCTGGGCACTCCAACAACCTCAAACCTTCATTCTGGACATAAATAAGGGTTGTTCCAACCTCCTTATCATAAATTTATAGCAGTATCATGAATTCTGGGTGCTTTTTCTCCACAACAAGGGTGTAAACAGACCTAAATAAAAATAACTAACAAATGTAACTTCTCTTACAATAAAAATAGTTATGGAAACGTACCTATTTAGGTAGTGCTTTATTTAACATACTATTAGGTTGTCCATATAGCTATTTCTCGAGGATGCCACTAATAATCCTTATCCTGGAAGGAAAAAATATCAAAATGAGTCCATGAAGAGAAAAAGTAATGACATTTCCTAGATTTAGCTATATCTGGAGCATGCCACTGATAATCCTTACTTGGTGAAGGAGAAATTATTAAAATGAGTCCATGAATAGAATAAGTAATGGAATTGTCTATCTTAGGGTTTAATACAAGGAATTGATTTTGTTCAATTACCTGGGTATGCTTTTGTGCAATTAGGATTTTTGTATTTACTTTGTTTGTGAATCTTTCTAAGATGTGTGCATTAAACATTCATATTTTCATACATCATGGAAATGGTTAGTCTCCTGAGTTAACATCGATATAGTTGGTGAATAAGACATTGCATGCACCTCTAGACATTATATAGTAAAAACAAAAAAATATTTCAACCAACTTAGTATACTCCGTTGTAAATATAATAAATAAATTCAAGTTGTGCAGCTGCGCAAATACTGCAATGAAATGTCATAGATATTTTATTGGCTTCAATCTTGGCATTTTTTGTTTGCTTCATGGTTTTAGTTTTACTGTGTTACAAATAGGTTAAAAAATGGCAATCAAATTGGTTTGAAGATATACAAATCCCTTCAAAATTGGTTCAACATGGTTCCTTGGATGCCAAGTTATCATGATTAAAGTTACATAATATTTACATGAATAAAGGAATAAAGGCTGTATTGAGAATTGGGTCATTGGAATAGATAATTTTTTTAAATATTAAATGAAGTGAAGGTGAATATAATTTTATTATTGAATTTAGACATATTGCTAGGTTACCTATAAAGTTTGTGGTTGGATCAGTCTTATAGGGATCAAATGGTTGAGAGATAGTTATGAAATGGAAAAGAGTTTGGAAATATTTTTTTCAACATTCCACACCAAACATATCTGTTAAAAACCAACAAGAACTCCCTAAATTTACCTTGTAATGAAAAAGTAAGTTATCCACTATAGAGAAATGTCCAATTTACCTAGGGTACAACACAATATGCATGAACAGGATCCCAAACTATTGCACATGAACAATCCAAATTATCATTTTGAATTTGAGAGATAGAAGCCCTATAATAGAAAAAGCAGGTTTCCAATATTTTGACCAGACACCCTACAGTACAAGTTATCATTATAACTGAATATTTTTCACATGAAATATTTCCATTTGCAATCAAGCAATAACACCCCCCGCAATTTCAAAAATGGAATTTTAAAATATAAAATATAACATACATCATTCAATCAATAGACCTTACATTTTCCATGTTACGTTTTGTATGCTCCTGTTCAAGAATCTCCTCTTCCAAAGAAATCAGTTGTCCCATAAATGGTGATTCTTCAGAACTGAAATAAAAAAGAGCAATATTAAAAAAAGTTGCCTTCTAGTATATTCATGATTTGAAACTAAGATGCATGAAATCCAGAAAAAATAGGATGTATGTTCTTGGATGTACAGTGTATACACATGCATACAATATACATGTAATCAAACCACAAAACAAACTAGGATTGTTGCAAAGCACACACGAATAGATAATAAGTCCATCTGCAGAAAAAAAAAAAAAAAAAAAAAAAAAAAAAAAAAAAAAACCGTCTTTATGGAAATCAATTTGCAGAGGATAAAATGAATAAATATTTTAATAAGAAGTTTTGTTTTCCAGCTTGAAAAATAGTCTCACGGTTTATAACAATTAACACAAGTAAAAATAAAAAAATTCCAATTCCTCATTAGGGTTAAAAGGAATGACAGTTATGTATTTACATTTGGTTTTTGGCCTACGCTGAGGCCATTCTTGATTAACCCCGAAGTTATTGTGGGCGATAAAGGAGTCACAATTATCCCCAAGCCGAGACAGCCTATGGTGGATGAGATTCTTAACCAGACCGTGATGAAATAAACTCCTATCTCTATTAGTTGTGTTGTTCTGAAAAGAATATGCCATCTTTTACAAATTATTGATAAGATAAAAGGGAATATTGAGTGCTTTCCCCTTGAAAACTAGCAATAACCTAAGATAATAATAATGTATCTGAGAAAACGCCCTTCACAAGTCACATACCTCATGAAACCAGAATTTTTTTGTAAAATGGGCATCCACCCAGCTTTCATTATAGCCTCCACACATTCATTATATGCATCAAGATACTCAACTACACAGAGTTCAAATTGAACCACTAGCGCCATGACAAAAAATGAGGGTATACACTTTGTAGGGAACATACAAAACCCCTCTTCTTAGTGATATCTTCTACTTCATAAAACCCCTTTCCAAGCATTTGTCCATTCTTAGATTCCTCCTCTCCTTGACAATCTTCATCTTCTTCTTCCAACTACTCTTCTTCATGCTGATGTTCCACCCCTTGGATTTCTTTGGTTTCTTCATCCTCCTTCGTGCCCTCTCTTGACCCTCTTCTTGGATGTTGCTCAGCTTCATTGAGTTGTGGCTGCCACTACCAAAGCACCTCCTTGCAAAATTGTTTTGTCAACTCCTCTATTACTGTTGTGCCCTTAAACTGATGACATATTTGCAAGTACTGAAACTGCCTACACGATGATGTGATGGTAACCAAACCGTAGCCTTGAACCCCTCTACAGAGAGGAATTATTCATTCTTGTAACATACTGTAGGAAGAAATAAGTGTTAAACCATGATCTATTATCTTTGTTGAAGATAAGTTTAAATGAGATAACTTACTGCAGCAGGAAGCAGCAAAGCAAGCTACCTCATCAGTAAAAAATTGGCATCCCTTGACATTAATATTCTCCAATGCCCTAAAATTTGACAAGATCTCCATATCAGTAACAGCATTGCATTGCTCCATGCTCCTCCTACTCTTCCAGAATCCTCCTCTACTTACCATTTATGCTCTCAAAAACATTTTTGTGTTGACACTTGGCTTTGTCTTTGTCTTTCATAACATCCCCTCGACTTCTTTGACCTTAGTCCCAAAAGATGGTCTATTTGAGAGATATCATATATAAAAAGACCATGAGAATCTCTTAACCAATGTAATTAACTTGTCTATGGAATTAAATCCTGAGACTCTGAGCAGCCTCAAAATATGCCTCATATTCACATTTTAAAAGAAATAATGTTTTTCTTCATTTGTCATGAAAGGTGTGTCTATATAAAATCCTTACAATAACTAATCTAGTTTAGATGGTGAAGCTCATTATGATAGTATGGATTATATTATTGTCACATCCTAGTGAAGGTGGCTCCTTGGAATGTTTATTACTTATTGACCCCCTTGAAAAACTATAGTCCATGTGATAAGGACCTTGCATCATAATGTTGTTCTTCTTTTGCATCCAGGAAGTGAAAATTTATGGATTGTTAAAATTTATTTGAAATTTCTTTGGTCACATGGCATTGCTTTCATAACAAATCACGGTGAGGGAACATAGTAAATTCCTAAATCTATCCTTTCCCCATCTCACCTTGCAAATTTGTGCAAGTACAGGTAGGAACACATTGACACAAAGGATGATGTGACTAAAGATTGAAGTGTAGAGGTGGAGTGGAAAAATAAACTAGTGATGAAGAAACCGAAGGATATCAAGATAAATATAGATGATAAGGAAAGCATGATGTCATTTGTTATGAAGGTTTGTTGGGCCCAGAAATGGCCCCTTTTTTACCACCCTTATCTACCTCTTTTTGCCTCATCCTACTATATTATGCATGCTAAACAGATGTTTTTCCCCCACTTGGTCCCTCAAGTCATGCATGTATGGTTAATAATTGTCCTATTTTATTAATGCTTAGGATTGTGGTAATCAGGGATTTATATCTTAAATTATGCTAACATATGGTGGTTTTATAAAGATAATTCAAGATATAAAGAATACAGGTGTAGCAGGAAAAACATGCCAAAGGAGGGATGGACATTCATTGTTGAGTTGATCACCATAAATTCCATCGTTGCCCAAAGAAAATGATCCCAGGGTATTATTCTATGTGAGATATATAAGGGTAGCTGCAATAGACTGTGACAGATTTGGAGGCAATAGTGCATCGCTGCTCAAAAGTAGCTGAAATCCATGGAATATCTTCTCAATTACTCATGATCATTATTTCTAGCTTGAATAACAGTTTCCCTATATCTTCTGCTCTCATATTGCCATGACTATAACAGCTCATTGTAATCAGGGAAGCCTGAAGATCAGAGATATTCATGGCTACCCGATAATAGTAGGAAGATGTTATGATTGTAATTGTATAAATATGAGGAACTTCTCTGAACCGGGGGCTTAACTTTTAACCAAATTATTGCATTAACTGTGATTAAGGTTGCGTGTTCATCTGCCACTTTTTAATACAAGGAGTTTGATTCTTCAGATCTTGGCGTTTTAACGTGTGTTACTTCCAGCATCTTTGTGTGAAGGTTGGGCCTGCCTTCCCACAGAGATTGCTGAGTTAATTAGGTATTGTATTTATTCTATTGTGTGATTTTGCGATAACTTCCTTTATTTATAGTAAACTGCGATAGTTATCAATTTACTATGTGTCATTTGAATAATCAGTAATTGCATCTCTTATAAAACTGCAATGGTGTGGTGTGTCAGTTGACTAAATAGGTTAACTGTATTTTATACAACTGTGGGATAGCTGTAACAACCTTGTTCATCCCTAGTTCTTTCAATTGCTGATTTCTTTAGATCTTTTCAGTTTGTTCCTTCGCATTTATAATTGCATAATTTTATTCCTGTACTTTGAATTTCTAGAATAGCTGAATTTAATTCCTGTACTTTGGATTTCTAAAATAACTAAATCAGGATAGTTGGATGGATCTTCAGATGTTTTGGTAACTAGGGATTTTACTTTCTGCAAAATTAATCTAGATGGTATTTGCTGAATCTTTCATTTCTAGACTAAGAATCGTAGGAGGTACTTGTGATTGCATTCTTGAGAAATTAAATTAGATTAAGTGGATTATGGGATGAGTGTGGCTGAACATGAGAGTAGGATCATTTACTTACAACATCAGCTACTTAGTGTTTTAAGGAATATATACTGCACATTATCCTTGAAATAAGAGACTTCCCTAGGTTGACAATTTATATTGAACACTTTGTATGTTGGCTTTAATTAAATTGCATATAGGGTGCCCAACATTTTGGCACCATTGCTGGGGAGGATAAGTATTAGACACTATTGTAGTTGCATCCATTAATTATCTTTATTCATTCCTCCTCATTTCTTTTTAGTTTGCATGTTTGGGTTGCATGAATACAAGAAGGGTATAGTGTGATCGTCTTATAAATCCCATAACCCCACAGAACACTAACGTTTCAGGTGGTCGAGGCCAAGGTAGAAATCCAACATTGGGGAGAGTAACATTAATTGATGAGTTGGTTGATAAAACCAATTCTTCTACTAGGGATCGCTATCAGGAAACACCCATCAGGAGAAGCCCTGTCACCCCTGGAGTGGCAGAGTCAATCTCTACAGTGGAGAACACATGAATATTTTGAACACCCTCAGACACCCTTGTAGAGGAAGACAGAGTTAGTACTGCAGGATCGGTTGATTAACACTTTACCTATCACATTAACGGGAAGGTTGTGACTGAAGAGTAGTGGACACAGGTCCATTAGAAATTCAATGATCATTAGAAGGATGAAGAGGATAAAACATGAGAAAATATGAGTAACAGATGCGATCCCGAGGAGGAAGAAGCATTGGGAGAAAATCATCATCATGAGGGTAGTTCCCTACCTGAAGGGATGGTGGCTACACTTCAGTTCCAAATTCAACAACCAGAAGGGATAGCCCCCATTGAAAATATATCGCCACAACGTTTTTTCTCATTTTTATGGGAAAGTGGCAGCGGATCCGGATGAATTTCTTTTCGAATTTGACATCCTCTTTCGCAGCTATGACTACACCACCAATGCATAGAAGTTGAAACTCTTCCCTGCCACTCTGAAGGACAATGCATTACATTGGTTTATGATCTTGGGAGGCAGAACTATCACCAACTGGGACAGGATGAGACAGGTGTTCCTGGAGAAATATTAGGAGTATTGCAATACCAAGGATAAGGGAGAAGAACTGTTTAAAATGGTACAGAAGGATGATGAAAGTTTGGAATATTTTGTTGAAATGCGTTTATATAATGTGCAGAGAGCTGGACAGACTAATATGGGGTTAGATGTGCTCAAAATAATCCTACTTTGCAGTATTAGGGATGATTTCCTAGACATGTTAAACCTATTAGGAAAGGGAGATATATCCAAGGATTCCTTTGAAAAGATCATGGAACTATGCAAAAGGTACTCCAGGGGGTCTTCGAGGAATAACAGACGGGACAAATGGGACAAATTAGAATATGATGTCTTCGATAGAACACAAAAGTCATCTAGTGGAGGAAATCTATCTCCTCAAAAATAGATGTCCTGAGGGAAAATCAGAAACAAGCAGTAGTCGATCTCACACTAGATGTATTCTTCCCTAGATGTAGGAAGAACCACCCTCTGAAGGAGTGCCCACTCAACAAGGTAGAAGTATGTCAGCTATGAGAGCTGAACCATTACACAAAATAATGCCCATCACTACCTCAGGTGAAGGTTGTTCTGCAGTCATCAACTCCAGAGGTGGAACCAGCTTACTTTATTGCACAAAAAAAGCCATGTCAGCCTCGAAATCCAGGTATGACTCCAGACTTGTTTCCATTTTCGAATAGCATGAATAATTGGAATAATATGCATCATATTAATACACAATTCCCTTCATCTTATTATAACCCTCAATGGTACCCCTCTCAACCTTCAATGCAAAATTTTAACTCCTGGAACCCATGGACACAGCCACCAAACCAACAAAATTCTTGGTCTTCTGGATGGAGGAATTTCCAACCAGGGAACCAGTTTCCCCATAACCAACCCTCTCAATAGCTTCCACATCAAATATTTCCTCAATAACCATACCCTCCTCAATATCCTCAGCCTTATCAACAGTCGCAACTACAAATCCAGAATAATGTTGTCCCCAATATGTCCGATACAACCTCAGCTACCTGCGCAACCTAACCCTAACCCAAATAATAAAGCAATCCACCATTTTGAAACTGTCAACATGCCTGCTTACTCCATTACTCTTGTACCTTGTAATGATATCCACTTATGATTAGGAAAGGTAGTGCATCCTTTGATCATTGAGGATGTTCCATCCTCTATGTGTGAGGAAGGGATGAATCCATAGTATTTATCTAATACATTGACCCCCATTATTGAAGACGTTGAACATCCTACTAATATGCTGACTGAAACACAAAATGATACATCTATCAACACACAGCCTACCCAGTTCATTAGGGGACCACCATACCTTGAAAGATTAATGTTACCAAAGTTAGTGGGACAACCTCAGTTTGACCTCTTAGGAGATTTAAAAAATATTTATGTTAAAATTCCCCTCCTTCAGGCCCTTCAAGACATACCTATCTATGCCAGAGCTGTTCGGGATCTGTGTACAAGGAAACTAGGAAGGAAACCCAGGGATCCTCCCATTGTTCACATCATAGGGAAATTATCTACATTAATAATGGGAAAAACCCTCTTGGCCAAATATGACGACCCTGGGAATCCCACTGTCACTGTGCAGATTGGGTGCTCACAGATACCCAACGTACTAGTAGACTTAGGAGCAACAATTAATGTTATGACTATTGAAACCGTAATAAAACTTGGTCTCACTAATCTCAAGATGGCTCCCACCATTTTATAACTGGCAGATAGATCCACTATTAAACCTTAAAGAATTTTGGATGATTACGTTATCTCAGTTGATTATTGGGAGTACCATACTGACTTCTTGGTTTTACAACCTAAGTCGCAGCTAGGAGGACACCCATTGATCCTGGGAGGACCTTGGTTAGCTACAGTTGATTCTTGCATCAGCTGTCGATTTGGGTCTATGACCATATCACATGGCACTGAGATAAATAATCTCACTCTCTATCCTCCAGCTCAGCCAAGCTTAGAAGCTGAAACTGTATTATGGATGGAGCTAGAGAAAGAAGAGGGCGTTCAGCCATTGTTCACAATAGGGAAGGCCTTAACTTTTAAAGATGAAACTAAAGACAATGCCATTAATAATTTCATCAATGAACCCACTTCTGTCAATAAGAAAATTTATCAGATCCTGAATGCTACTCTAGGTGAAGAGGAACAAGAAAATATCACAGAAGAGGCATTAGTCAATGACATTCACATAGGTCTAGCGTTGAAAAACTCAAAGAGTGTTCCTATTGAGGTAGAGGATGGAAAAACCCTGAATATTAATCCCATCCTTTCCCTAGATGAACAGAACCGCCTGATAAGTCTCTTAAAAAAACACAAGGGGTCATTTTCCTAGGAATACACAGACATGAGGGGTATCCCCTCTAATCTGTGCACCCATCACATTTATATCAAAAGTGATTCTTGGCTTGTGTGCTAGCCTCAACGATGAATGAAACCCAATATTAGGGACATAGTGAAGGAAGAAATTCATAAACTCTTGCAAGCAGGATTTATATATCCCATTTCAGACAGTGAGTGGGTGTCTCCGCTCGTAATAGTACCCAAGAAGAATGGTAAATGGAGAATCTGTGTGGACTTTAGAGAGTTGAACAAGGCAACACAGAAAAATCATTTCCCCCTACCTTTCATCGATCAAGTACTTGACACCTTATCCAGGAAGAATTTCTTCTCCTTTCTGGATGGGTTTAGCAGGTACAATCAAATCCAGCTTGCTCCTGAAGACCAGGATAAAACTTCCTTCACCTATCCCTGGGGAACTTTTGCATACAGAGTGCTTCCCTTTGGTTTATGCAATGCACTAGCCACATTTCAAAGAGCTGTGATTGGCATATTTTTATAATTAGTTAATGATAGTATGGAAATTTTTATGGATGGTTTTACTCCTTATGGCAAAGATTTTGAAGAAGCATTGAAAAATTTGGAAAAGGTTTTAGCTCGCTGAAAACAAACCCAATTATATTTGAGCACTGAAAAGTGCCATATGATGATGAGTGAAGGAGTGGTGTTGGGGAATTTTATCTCTGCTGATGGCATCCAGGTGGACCCCTCTAAAATCAAGGTGATAAAAAATATACCTACTCCTGCAAATCAAAAAGAAGTGCGAAGTTTCTTAAGGCATGCTAGATATTATCGAATATTTATAGAAAAATTTTACAAACTTGCCTCTCCTTTGTTTTCACTATTAATGAAGGATGTGCAATTTATTTGGAATGAGGCATGCTAGACAACGTTTGTTAAACTTAAGGAGAAGCTATCCACAGCTCCCATCCTAAGAGGGCCAAATTGGACCCTGCCTTTTCAAATTTCTTTAGATGCTTATGATACTGCCATTTGAGTAGTTTTGGGACAGTAGGATGGTGAAGCACCTTATGCAGTCTATTATATTAGTAAAAACCTAGCCGCAGCTAAACTTAATTATACTATTACTGAGAAGGAGTTTCTAGCCATTGTTTACTCCATTAACAAATTTCAACATTATATCACTTGATATCCTACATTTGTGCACACTGACCACTCAGCCATCAAATATCTAATGAATAAACCTATTACCAATGCCAGGGTAACTGGGTGGCTATTATTATTACAGGAATTTGATATCGCCATTATAGACAGACCTAGAAAGGAAAATGTTGTCGCTGATTTCTTATCTCGTTTTACTAATAGTGATGATAATTTTCCTATTGAGGACTCTTTTTGAGATGAACACTTATTTGCAGTTTCAGCTCACTCCCCTTGGTATGCAGATGTTGCTAACTACTTGGCTACAGGAAAGCTTCCAGCACATTTTTCCAAAAGAGAAAAAAGGAAAATTATTCAACAAAGTGCTAGGTATTGTTGGATAGATGGTCATCTCTTCTACATAGGCCCTGATCTTGAGATCAGAAGATGTGTAAGAGAATATGAAATATTCCATATTTAGAAGGCCTGCCCTGATGAGCCTTGTGGGGGGCATTTTGTAGACAGGATGACAGGACACAAAGCATTGATAATGGGATACTATTGGCAGACACTTTTTAGGGATGCAAAAATATATGTCCAGTCTTGTGATAGCTGCCATAGGATGGGCCAACCCAATAGATTAGATCAAATGCCTCTTCAACCACAACTGGTGGTTGAACCCTTTGACAGATGGGCCTAAGATTTTGTTGGTCCTATTAGCCCTCATTGCATGCAGAAGGCCTAAATCCTAGTCTGTACTGACTACATGACGAAATGGGTAGAAGCTGCAGCTCTGGTGAAAGACAATGACCAGGCTCTGATCGATTTCCTGTATGGTGAAATATTTACCCATTTCAGAGTACCCAAGGAAGTGGTTACCGATGGAGGACCTCAGTTTGTGTCACATCAATTCAAGGCTCTGCTACGAAATTACCATATTTAGAACCAGATAGCTTCACCATAACATCCCCAAGCCAATGGCCAGGTAGAAAGCACTAACAAAGTTATTGAAGCCATCCTTACCAAAATGGTCAAGAGCCATCATAGAGATTGGGCTGATAGACTTCCAGAAGCATTGTGGGCATATCATACTACTTGGCGCAACACTACAGGTTTCTCTCATTATGACTTGGTGTATGGGAAAAGTGTTATCTTCCTGATTGAATTTGAAATTAAGACTTTGAAGACAGCTATGGAGGTAAACTTAGATGTGATTGAAGCCTAGAAGAGAAGATTGAATCAATTAAATGAACTTGAAGAGAACTGTTTAGTTGTTGTGGATCAAACAATATTAATTCAGTAATAGAGATCCAATTGGCATGACCGGTTCATCAAAAAGAAAGTCTTCTGCAAAGGATACTGGGCATTATTATACGATTCAAGAATCAAAAGGGACTTCAAGGGTAAATTGTGCACAAGATGGTTGGGCCCATACCTGGTAGATAGAGTATTTGATAATAGTACATTCCACCTGGTAACCATTGATGAGAATCATGCATCTTTATTTGATAATGGTCACAGGCTATGACTGTACCATAAGCCCATTTCAAAAGACGCATTCACTTCATAGATTGCAGCTGATCTAGACTACCAGTTAGAACAAGGGTAGGAATCTTTCTCTGCCCCTGTTAATCCTTAGATAATCGTTGTAAATCTTACATAAAATTTTTGTACATAAATAAATTGATATTTTTACTATTATTTTTATCTTTTTCTTTTTGCAATTGATCCATTTTTTTTATAAATAAAATGTGCAGGGAAGCGCCTAAGGAGCGGTGGTCATTATTGGGCCTATTGACCAAGGTCATCCTTATGTAACTTCCTGCATTAGAATAAAATTCCTTAAACAAATCTGTTGCAACCACAACACATTCCTTTATCCCATTCCGCGTAGCTGCAACACCATCAAAATCATTGCCCTTCCCCCCTTTCACGTAGCTGCAACACCATAAATTATTTCCCTTTATCCCCTTTCATGCAGCTGCAACACCATAAAAATTCTTCCCTTCACCCTATTTTGCACAGCTGCAACACCATAAAACTTCCCCCCTTTACCTGATTTCACGCAGCTGCAACAACGTAAAACTTCTTCCCTTTACCCCATTCCACGCAACTGCAACACCATAAAAACTCCTCCCTTTTCCCCATTCCGCGCAACTGTAACACTGTAAAAAAATTTCCTTTACCCCTTTCACACAGCTGCAACACCATAAATTCTCACCCTTTATCCCCTTTCGCGTATCTACAACACTATAAAACTTCCGCCCTTTACCCCATTCCGCGCAGCTCAGATACCTTAAAACTTTCCCCCTTTACCATGTTTCGCATAGCTGCAACACTATAAAACTTCCGCCCTTTACCCCGTTTCACACAGCTGAAACACCATAAAACTTCCACCATTTTACCCGTTCCGTGCAGCTACAACAATGTAAAACTTCCTCTTTGACCCCCTTCCGCTCAACTGCAACACTGTCAACTTAAATCCTTTTTTTGATTTCGACAGCTGCGACACTGTTTCACTTTTGTCCATTTTCACCTTTTCTGGCAGCTACAACTCCGCCAAAATTGGTTGGTTTTTCTATAATCCAAGGGTGCAACTCTGCTAAACTGCTTGATTTCTTTATGGTCTACGGCTATGACTCCTCCATTATTGGCAGAATCCTTCGCAACAGTGGTTAGCGACTCCTTTATATCTGGCTCCAATTCCTTATACCGGTGATTCCGATTTATATTCTAGAATTCATTATGTTTCTGACTAATTTGACACGATGGTTTTGGTTCACCAGTAGAAAAGGTCATTACAGCCTACTTGCAATAATGATTACACTAAAATGGCTGCACTTCACACGCTCTACTATTTTCCAAAGGTCACCATTCATAGCATATTTTGGAAGGGATGGTTCTGATTATCTACTTGATTAAGTATTAACTATATCTGACAATATTAATCAGACCTTCCTTTCTATGCCCATTTTTACACCTGCATATCGTTAACCATCCATTGTTCCCTGATAACCACCACCTTTCCTGATCTAGGATAAATTCCAAACATTCCTATGCTCTGAACCTTTCTAAATTTACCCAACTCCACTCTCAGTTGTTCATGCATACTATGTGCTTTAATGTCCATTATGGGGATTTGTAATATGTCAAACTGAGAAACACTTTTGAAGGAAAACAAACATGGGTATCCCAGCTCGGCATGAACCTCCAAACACATGAGAACTAAGAAGAAATGCCGAAGTTTTCGCTATTTTTTAAGGTGTGGGCTGGACTGAATTCTTCCAATGACTGAATGGGTTTCATCGTGAGACAGCTCTACAATTTTCCTTGAATCTTATAGAACCCCACTCAGAAGTTTGAGGGTTACGTATTGAAGTCTCTAAAGCAATAGTGGCTGAGGTCACTTGTCTTCCTCAGGTGGGCAGAGCCTAGTTTGGACGAAGAACCCCCAATCCTATAGCAGTACAGGATTTTCTGAGAGAAGGGGAGTACATTCAACGGTCATGGAGAGGGATGGCATTAGAGTCACTACCTCGGCCATGGGATCAAGTAGCAATTTTCCTCAAGAAGCATATCACCTTTCAAGGTAGGTATCAAATGGTTTATTATTCTAAATTTCCTTTATTATCTCATCTCCATCACAAGGCCTTGCTAAAAATCCCATTTTATTTATTCAATGATTTACACCATATGGTGAGGTTTGTTAGATTAGCCAAGCATCCAAACTCCTCCCTTACCCACCATGGCCTCATCAAATTAAAATTTTATGAGCCTTATCTCAACATGACCAAACCTGGGAGTAGTTTACAGGTCAAATCCAGGAACCCACCCTTTTTCCTGGTGTTCCAATAGAAGAGGAGTAGAAGTACCTGTACTCATGGGGCCTGTTCAAAACAAAGAACAGACTGCCAATAAACAGTTGGGGGAAAATGCAGAGCAACAGAAGGTTAGAGTCCCTCCAATTTAATTGTGGGGGGGGAATGAGACTGGATCGAAGGATCAGTCAGAGGACCAAGTAGAACAATTGGAGGAGAATGCACAATAAAACCATGTTGAGAGACTAAATAATCTAGAAGCTCTGACAGCAGAAGCTGAAACTGGAGCAGCATTAGATGCTATGACAATTGAATCCAAATATGTTAGAGCCATGATAATAGAAGAAAACACAGAGGTGTTTACCATTGAATCTTCCCCTGAATGGGGAGGAACTCTCATTAGAGGAAATTTCAACTCAAAATGGGCCTCCTAAAATGAATTAATAAAATAATATTTATTAATTTTGTTGGAAGAAAAGAAAAAAACTACTTTTTTGTTTGTATTTTTGACATATCTCCCCGTGTTTTTACTCAAATTTCGATCAGGAGAGCTCGTTGGATGCGGAATTAAATTCTGCATTCAACGAGTACCCACTCGGCATACTTTTGACGGACCCCGTATTTCTTGTTTTTGGGGTAGCGGGGTCCATCAAAAGTATGCCGAGTGGGTACTCGTTGAATGTGGAATTTAATTCCGCTTCCAACGAGCTCTCTCGATCGAATTTTGAGTAAAAATATGAGGAGATAAGTCAAAAATACAAACAAAAAAGTAGTTTTTTTTATGATACCTATCCCTAAATTTATATTAAAAAAGTGTTTAAGACCTATACGGTCTTTCAAATTTAAAGCAATTTCATTGGCTAACACATGATGACATGGAATTTGAATAAAAGTTAAAAGGCCCATTTTGAATTGAAATTTCCTCTAATGAATCAAGGAAGAAGAAGAAAATGTTGAAACAAAGGATATCCCTTCCACATCAACTGCAAACCTAGAAATTCCAGCACCATGAAGAAAAAGGAGGATATCAAAAGATTAAATATGGGCATCACCACCAATAAGACGAAAAAGAACCAGGTCAGTTACAGCAACAGAAGTAGCATGGGTAAGATGGGAAACCCTAGAAGCACAAATCGAGTTCCCCATTATAAGACCCAAAGCAAATGATGCCCCACATGAACTGGCTGTAGAAGAACCTCAAATTCAAGGACTTCTGTATGAAAATGGCCTATTAAAGGAGGAAGTACAATCACTCCAAAAGGAACTAGAAAATTGGAAGGAAGCGTGCAGGAAGTAGGGTGAAAGGAAGCTGCACACATTGGTTGAAGTTGCAGACCAATTAGAAGGATCAACTCCTACTAAGGTTGGTGATGAGGAAGAAATATTGGTTTGTCCTATGTGTGGAGAAATATTTAATGAGTCAAGTTACAAGGTCATAGTTCGTGCCTTTATGACACAACAACTCGTACCTACAACTATGGAAGAACAAGGACAACCTGATTGGAAGGATGGTGAAGCTCCCCAAGAGAAACTCCAGCAAAGGGAAGTAGCAGATAAATAGGATGCTGATACACAAGAACCAGTATCTTTGAATATTCCTGTTGAAATTGCCACCCAAATTGGGACAGATGAACCAGAGGCCGAGGTTCTTCCTGATTTTGTTGAAGAAGTTTGCACTATGAATCCTGAACCTTCTCAGGACACAATACCAATATATATGGAACCCTAGTAGTAGAATGATGAGGTCAAACCGGACGCTCATACATAAGAACCAGCATCCTTGAATATTCTTGTTGAAGTTTCCACCCAAATGGGGGAAGAAGAACCGGGGATTGAAAACATTCTGGAATTTAATGAAGAAGTTTGCACTCTGACTCCTGAACCGTCTTAGGACACAGAGATAATAGGAATTGAATCCCAACAGCAGGAAAATGAGGAAGTTAACTAGGATGTTGCTAGACAAGAACCAACATCTCTGGAAATTTCTGTGGAGACTCTCAGGATGCAACAAGAATCCAACCCTGGAATGGATATCATTCCTAATTTGGATTTATGAGAGGATGAACAAATGCAATCACAATCCTCAGGGGACACTGAAATCCTTGAGGAACATTTCCATATTGAAGAAGACATGAAATAAACTCTACAATCCCATTAGCATGAAGAAAGAGAAGGGAAAGGCTCTCTTACACAAGAACCAGTAGCCTTGCATCCCCCTGTTGAAATTGCAATTGATAATCAGGTAGATAACAAGATTAAAATTCAGGAGCAGTTTGTCCCACAATAACCAACATCATCTCAATCAGCTATTGAAGTTTCTATAGGAGAACTCCAAAAAGAGGATGTTGTTACACAAGAACCAACATCTCCAAAAGTTGTTTTAGAACTACCTATGGTTGAAGTTGTTGCAGAAGAAATTCCAGGAAGGGATACTGTTGCACAAGAACCAGCACCCCCAAAGATATCTCATAAGTTGAGGATGTTCGAATTGGAACATCAGGTGAAAAGTTATGGACTCAACTTCCTCAAAATTTTATCAATTTGGATTATGATAATGAGGAACATCCTAAAGAAGAAGAAATCTTGAAGCTTACAAAAGAACTCTCGATCCTAAGAATAGAAGAGAGGAAGTGGAGGAGTTAGGTGGAAAGATATCAAGAAGGGATGGTTTCCCTCACTGAACATATAAACACTATCAAGGAATTGAAGCAAAAATGGGCAGAAGAACTAATGACCCAGAAACTCCATGGGGAGGAGTTACAGAAGGAGCTAAAGGAGCTGAAAAAGTTCAAGTCCATGCAGGTGGAAAAATACCAGCTGTATACTCTTTCTCAGGAATTGTTGGGTACCATAGTACCATCCTCCTCTTATCCTGTGTTTTTATTTGAGCAGTTTATTTGGTTTAAACTAAGGGTTGTGAAAGAAGGGAGATCATATGAAATGTCAACCTCGGCTAAATTCCTGGAAAAATTTCTGGGAAGTGATTTTGAGGATCAGAATTTGTTGTGTGAGATTTATTTGCATGAGTTGGCTTTCCCTTTGGACCGCCATTCGAATCTTGTTCCTTTCTCAGGTGATGTTCAGATGAGGGCTTTTTCCCCCTTTGTGAGCAATCATGTTCAGTGGGAAAGGTCTTTCCAAACTTTCTCTCACAATGAGGCCCACGCTAATATTTGGATTCGAATCAAACCTCAGAATCCTCGTCTTCTCCTTGCTCGAAATGAGAGTGTACTCTCATGTCCCATCCAAACTCGACATATAATGGAACTTCAAGAAAGGGTTATGTCTACTTGTACCAGCCAAATTTACATACATCAACGAGTGGCTTTAGAAGGTAGTTAGCATAGATGGCAAGTTGCCTCTCCAACCCTTAGAAATAGGGACCCCTACTATTACAGGAATTTTGAACAAGCACTTTCCAGGATTGAGGGTTATGTTGGATGCATGAGGGAATGTGGGGTTAATTGGTTGGGACTCAAATTTAAATTTCCTCTCAGGTGGTGGCCACCAAAACCGTATAGGGAAGATTTCTCATTAACAAGGGTAGAAGAGCAGAAGTGTTGGAGATATTGGGTTGCCCATAAGGGATTTGTAGAAAAAGAAGGAACATCTGAATTCTCATACAACTTTTCCTCTCTCCATGAACGAAGCATAATTCCAGATTCAAATTCAGAATAATGGAGGTTGTTGCATGAGGACATGC
Source organism: Pseudotsuga menziesii (assembly GCA_001517045.1). Lineage (NCBI taxonomy): Eukaryota > Viridiplantae > Streptophyta > Pinopsida > Pinales > Pinaceae > Pseudotsuga > Pseudotsuga menziesii. Next base: position 99,381 of record LPNX010614579.1, on the reverse strand, counting down.
AACATGACAGTTGGGGGGAGATGTTGGGCCCAGAAATGGCCCCTTTTTGCCTCATCCTACTCTATTATGCATGCTAAACAGATGTTTTTCACCCACTTGGTCCCTCAAGTCATGCAGGTATGGTTAATCATTGTCTTATTTTATTAAATCTTAGGATTGTGGTAATCGGGGATTTATATCTTAAATTATGCTAACATATGGTGGTTTTATAAATATAATTCGAGATGTAAAGAATACAAGTGTAGCGGTCCGAACATGCCAAAGGAGGGATGGATATTCATTGCTGATTTGATATCCATCCATTCCATTGTTTCCCAAAGAACGCGGTCCCAGGGTATTGTTCTATGCGAGCTATACAAGGGTAGCTACAATAGACTGTGACAGATTTAGAGGCAATAGTGCGCCGCTACTCAAAAGTAGCTACAATACACAAAATATCTTCTCAATTACTCATGATCATTATTTCTAGCTCATATAACAGTTTCCCTATATCTTCTGCTCTCATCTTGCCACGACTATAACAGCTCGTTGTAATTAGGGCATCCTGAAGATGAGAGATCTTCATGGCTTCCCGATAATAGTAGGAAGATGTTATGATTGTAATTGTATAAATACGGGGAACTACTCTGATCTAGGGGTTGAAATTTTAACCAAATTATTATATCAGCTGTGATTAAGGTTGCGTGTTCATCTGCCACTTTTTAATACAAGGAGTTTGATTATTCAAATCTCAGTTTTTTAATGTGTGTTACTTCCAGCATCTCTGTGTGAAGGCTAGGCTCGCCTTCCCACAAGGATTTCCAAGTTAATTAGGTATTTTATTTATTATGTTGTGTGATTTTGTGATAACTTCCTTTATTTACAGTAAGCTGCAACAGTTATCAATTTACTATGTGTCATTTAAATAATCAGTAATTGCATCTCCTGTAAAAATGCAGTGGTTTGGTGTGTCAGTAGAGTAAATAAATTAACTGTCTTTTATGCAACTATGTGATAGTTGTAATAGCCATGTTCATCCCTAGTTCCTTCAATTTTTGTGTTCTTTATATCTTTGTAGTTTGTTCCTTTGCATTTATAACTGTAGAATTTTATTTTTGTACTTTGAATTTCTATAATAGCTGAATTTAATTCCTGTACTTTGGATTTCTAGAATAACTAAATCAGGATAGTTGGATGGATCTTCAGATGGTTTGGTAATTAGGGATTTTACTTTCTGTAAAAGTAATCTAGATGTTATTTCCTGAATCTTTCAATTCTAGATTAAGAATCGTATGAGGTACTTGTGATTTCATTCTTAATAAAGTAAATTAGATTAAGTGGATTATGGGATGAGTGTGGCTGAGCATGAAAGTAGGATCATTTACTTACAGTATCAGCTACTTAGTGTTTTAAAGCATATATAGTGCATATTATCCTTGAAATAAGAGACTTCCCTAGGTTGACAATTTATATTGAACACTCTGTATGTTGGCTTTAATTAACTTGCATATAGGGTGCCCAACAAGGTTCACCATCAAGTTATGATAATTCCCCTAAGAATACTCACAATGATATATATATCAATGCTTAAATTCCTATTAAAATCATAAATTGTTTCAATATTGTGTCAAGGGCATGCCTATAAAGCCTTGGATTAGGAAGATATCAGATCCATGCATATGGTGTTATCTCAACACCCATAATCCAATTAAATACCTTCTTTTTTTTCTTTTTTCACTCCTCAAGGAATTGAGCATTATTTCTATCATTCTCGAAAGTAATGGACGAGAGGCAATGCTCTTGTTGTCCTTTTTACCTTAGGTCGAGAACTTCCTTATCAAATAAACTACCTAACTTTGTTACCCAAGGTGGATTTCATTTCTCAACCTTCGCATGCATTTTAATGTTTACTCAAGAATTTTTTTGTAGCTATAGTTTTCTTTATTTATCAAAATCTCGTTCCTCGCCCATTACTTTAACCATGGACCCTAAAATGGGTACGCTTCAGAATTATCATGTAAAAGGGCCTTGAGAAAATTTTCTTGACCTCGACAAACCAAAATCCTTAACCTTATGCACAACTAGATAATTAAACCATCAATACAGAGGATATGTTTAGGTAGTATGTAGTAACTCTTGAAACAATATTCTTCAATGGAATAGAGTTAGTTTGATGTCACTGCAATTTATCATCAAACTAAGATTAATTTCCTTAAATTTTTATTCATTGGCATGGTTTTGTTCATGTGTTTATTTATGATTCTAATTGTTAGTTGATTGAAGTCAATCCTCGATCAAATACTCAATGAGAATAACAATTCTACATTACTTCTAGTCTCAACCAAATGACAAAACTCAGAGTGCAGCACAGAGTCCAACACTCTTATTTTCATTCAATTAAATGCCAGCAGTCATATTGGGGCATTCTCATAAATAAATTTTCTTTCCTCCATTGTTTTCCAACTAAATGACAAAGCAACAAGTATGTATCTGCTTACAATAGAGGTTGTAATGAATTAAAAATTGAATGGCCTAGTTATGTAATGAAGACACAAGTCTTGTCCTATCAAAATATGGAAAACTCTACGGGTTGATTGTAGGTTGAAACCACAATGCATAATAGTACGTAGAAACACTCATTAGAAACTATGTTTGAGATTATAAATTTGGATAACAACTCTTATTTCTACACCTTTCATCTTCCTTCAACTTTGATGAAATGACTTGGAGTGGCCAATCGTTGTGTCCGAGGGAATGAGCTTGAGAAAGCAATAACATATTGTATATAACGCTATAATCTAATGAATTTCATTTCACAATACACTGGAACATAACAACTAGATTAATAATGCAATCTCACAACATATAATACATTGAACACATAATTTAACCTAAAGAAACCTAAAGATGAAAAAAAATCTAGTATCAAATAGCTCTGGTTAATCTTATATCTCGACAGTTTGTAGGTTGCAATGAATTTTGGCTATCTAGTTCATTTACAATCATTTCACGGTAATTTTAATACAAAATTCCTTTTGGTCTTTTCCAACTAACCCCTTATGATTTCATGTGCCTAAGTTTATGGAAGATTAATCTCTAATAGGGGTTAATTGAAAGACTAGGCATCCCCAATATTCAACTCCCCCAACTATAATGCTTCTCTTCTCCTTTGTCTTTTTTTTAACAACAATGTAATGTGTTGTTCTTTTTTTGTTATTGTCTTTATTTCTATTTTATATATGCATTACATGGAGGCATGGATTTTGTGGAGGCGTTATGTGGATTTACCATAACTTTGGCTCACTTTAACTAAACATAAAGTTGGTTGCTGGGTGAATCCGCGGACCTGGGTAACACTTTTTAGCAAGCGCATTTCGGCAAAAACAGAAAAATGCACCTCGGTCGAGGGCTTGTTAAACCCTCGACCGAGGTCCTAATATCTCGACCGAGGTTTTATCAAGCCCTCGAGCGAGGTTTTGTTCATCCCTCGACCGAGGTATTTAAATACCTCGGTCGAGGTTTTGTTCGGTCGAGGGCTTTACAAACCCTCGGTTGAGGTTTTGTTCGGTCGAGGGCTTTACAAACCCTCGGTCGAGGTTTTTTTAAGACCTCGACTGAGGTATTTAAATACCTCGGTCGAGGTTCATACCTCGGTCGAGGGCTTAAGAAAATAGACTTAGCCCACATTCAAACAAATGAAAAATTTTCTGTGCTTTGCAAAGGTGTACACCTTGCCATTCCTAGCA
>LPNX010614579.1:6403-95370 GCA_001517045.1 Pseudotsuga menziesii | reverse complement strand
GCGTTTTGAGGGCTTCTATCTAGCACATGAGTAAAAAATCAGGTTTTCATCGCCAAATTTGGCCAAAAAGTGTTACCCATCTTCATGGAATCACCCTGCTTCAAGTGAGCCTTTGGGCTTCCTCAAGGAATTTTGGTCTTGTCTAAAATCCCAACAAACAGGCTAAGACAAATTCTACCTAATCTTATATCGAAGAGCCAAATAATTCCCTTTACTAGTATGAGAAGTAGATATTTCAAAATAATGTTCTTGTATATTAGGTTATCAATGAGCAATATTACCTGAGATAAAGGTATGGGACAACATAAATTTGACAATAAACATAGGCACTTTTTCAAGGAACTAAAAGGTTAGCTAAATTACATCAAATGAAAATAAAGTTTGTGAAGTTTCTTTTGGGCATCGATATCTCGTAAGAAAAAAAAAGGGGAATGTAAAAGATCCATGTGAACCATCCATGATTTTCTTCTTAGACTACGTTCCATTTTCATAGGTTAATGTCGTGTCACAAGTAATGCAATGTACCAAATTTGGCAAGTTTAACATGTTGCGTAAATGTTGTAATTGAAATTGTGAAATTTTATTTCAAAGGAATACTTTAGTCATAGGATACTCCTGCATCCCATAACATGAGCTTTGCCATAGTGCACAGCAAAGATATTCAATAAATTTTATCAAAGTATGTCACCTAGCTTCGCAGTAGGTATAATGCAAAATAATACTCAAATATGTTAGTTTAAGGGTGTTTCACATAATAAATGAAACGAATTTAAACTTTAATATAAATTTGACAAATCTGAAAAGAATCATCGAAAATTGAACCAATTATTCTGAATCTTTAATGAAAAATCCACCATTTCCATAAAACTTGAGAAACTAACTGCTTTTTTCCTTGAGAGATGTCCGCTTACAAGGCCAAATATGTAAAACAAATGGTCCACTTCATCAAAGTAACACTATGAGAATTATTGAAATGCTTTTTTCTTCATTCCATTTTAAACCAAGACCAAAAATTCCTTAAGAGTACAAATAAAGTTATCTTTTATGTTAAGATTGATATCCACTTCTTGTGCCTTGGATGTTCTTGGTAAAAATGAGGGTATGGATGGGTGGGTGTCCAAAAAAACCTTATAGGGTGACATTTTGGTAGCACCATGATAGGTGGTATTGTACTACCTTTATGCAAGGGGGGTGTAGGGGGGATGGGGGGGAAAGTACTAAACCCCATCGCCATATCATTCAATGCAAAACCCAATGGCTAACAATATTTTTATGGTCAACATCTATTACTTGTTATTAAATCCAATATCTCAAGTCCTATGATATACATAAGTATTATGACATGCATCATCATCATGGACATCGATGTTGTCATCATCATCATCATCATCAATGCCATATGGTACATCAACATAATCTTGATCATCATCGTCATCATCAGCATCAAGTATATCATCAACAAAATCATTGTCATCATTGTCATTATGGCCATGCATATGCCATTAGTTTTCTTCATCACTCATCGACATTAGGATTCATGTTATGTAATTGTTAAGGTCATTTATATGTTGTTACAGTCATTTTGATAATAATAGGGTTGTTTAGATGTCGTTACAGACATTTAGGTTCCATTAGGATCAATTAGGATCCAAAAGTGATACCACATGCATAATCATCATTGACATCCACATCATCATCATCATCATACAATAAATCAACATCATTGCCATTTTCGTAGTCATCATCAATATAATTGTGATAATAATGAACAAGGAGCCATACTACCTCACAAGAATGGATGATATACTCTTATATTTATCAAATCATATCCATATGCTCCATCATAATTAGCATAATTCATCATCATCATGTTGTTAGAGACAATCATATACCATTAGGGTTTATCAAATGTTGTTGGGGACATTAAACTTCCATAAGAGTAATCTAGGTGACATTAAGGTAATTTACCCCTCATTAGGATTAATCATGATCCAAAATTTCCATGATTACGATCATTTAGGTGCCACTATGATAAATCAAGATCCAAAAGTACTATCGCATGAATCATGATCATTGACATTGAAATCAATATATCTAACGTTATGTCAGAGCTTTTTTGAACATAATTCCTATCTCTAAACCTAGTGCAATTTCTAGCGCAGTTCCTTTCAAAATTTCTGGCATTATACCAGGTGCTATACCTGGATCTATACCTGGCACTATGTTGGATGTTTTCTAGTCGTAGTTCCTGGATCTATACTTGGCGCTATGTTGAATGTTTTTCCTATCGAAATTCATGGTGCAATTCCTATTGCTAACCCTGGATTAATATATGGTGCTATGTTATTGAGGATGTTTTTTTGGAGGCTATTCTTGGCATTATATGGGATGATTTTTTGGACGTTAATTAGGACATTAATTGGGGTTATAATTGTGATGCTAATTGGGATGATACTTGTGATGTAAACTGGGATGTTAATTGGGATGCTAATTAGCATCGAAAATAGTGCCAACTTTTAAAAAGGACAATAATTGGGATGCTAATTGGGACGCTAATTGGGATTCTAATTGGGATGTTGATTGGGATGCTAATTAGCATCCAAAATAGCGTCAACTTTTAAAATGGGACGTTAATTGGGATGCTAATTGGGATTCTAATTGGGATGTTCATTTGGACACTATTTGGGACGGTAAATGGGATGTTATTTAGCGTCCAAAATAGTGCCAACTTATAAAAAGGGATGCTAATTGGGATGCTAACTGGGATGCTAATTGGGATGCTATTCAGGACTCTAATTGGGATGCTAATTGGGACGCTAATTGGAATGATAATTAGAGTCCAAAATAGCACCAATGTTTAAAAGGGGATGCAAAAAATGCCATAAAAAGAACCATCCCATGGAAAAGCGTCCACTTTGTCCAAAAAATGATGAAAAATACACTAAAATTGATATAGGAAGCTAAACAGGAAGCTAAAAGAGACACTAATGATAGGGTTTTGTTGTAGTGTATAGACAAGGATACACCAATACCAGGATTTATGTCTGCACCTACATACAAGGATACACCAATACCCTAATTCTCCACCCACTACTGGAAGGATGCTAAGACCTCCTTACAGGCATGTACCATGCCCTAGCACCACCCTACCACCCTAATTTGATATTAATAAACTTCCTAGACTATCTTCAAACTCTGTCTTTGGATTTCTTTACTTGGTCTTCTGTCTTGTTGCTACAAGAGTCTAGATTGTAGAGATACACTCTGCATTCTCCGACTTCTGGTCTTCTCCTCATATAGTCATTATTCACACTCAATGACACCAGAGACCACTTTCTCCTTATTTATATTTTCAACATTCAATCAACAGAGACACCCATTCTTCTATCCATATTTTTTTATATATATCAAGTATATTTACATCTCTTCAGACGCTTCATGTATTTTCATATTCACACCTCTTCAAATAACACACCCCTATTTTTTATTTCTTCACACCTCTTTGAATATCTGTTTGGTTAATTAATTAATTTGTATCTATGTAATGTCACTGATTTTTATTTAATTAACTGATTAAATCATACTCAAAACTGTGAGATCTATTCCAAGACTACGAGCTTTGTCTTCCTCTTAGGCTGTGGGATTTTTATCTCATGGATGCGGGCTTCCTTCATCGCAGGCTCATCGTCCATATACAAGTAGTAGGATTCTTTTGACCATGGAATTACTCAAACCCAATCCTGTGGGATTCTTTTCCTCCTCTACGAGCTTCTCTTTCTTCCCTGAAGGATTTCTCATGCTATATTATCCTCTACGGGCTCCCTACGGATATTCCCTAAACTCGTGTTAACTAATTTATAGTTAAACCTTAAAGACATCTTCTTCTTCAATCTACTTTCCTCACTCATCATGAACCGTTGACCTTTGTCCCGAACAGTTTCTTGGTCATAGATCCAAGATGGGATGTTGATAGTGTATTTCCAAACTGTGACATTCTTCAACACGTCTTTTTGCACTTGTATTTCCACCTCAATCATTCTGCACCATCGATCTCCTTCAATATTTTGTGACCTTCGATCTAAGGTGGAAATCAGATATCAAATGTGCCTATTTCAAATATCATTCTATGATTTTCGAACCAATCTTTCTGCACCAAAAACGTTCTACACCGTTGATATCCCATGGGATTCTTTATGACTGTCGATCTTCTGGATTGCGGGATGTGGAAGTCAGAAACTCAACATTTCAAAACTTTGACCCATTTTGTTTCCACGGTTCCACACCTGCACTGACCTTTCTATCCTAGCCTTTTTGCATCATCGATCTCTCATGAAAGTCTTTCTGACCGTCGATCTTTAGGATCATAGGATGTGGAAGTCAAAAACTCAATTTTCCATGACTTCGAATTCCACGGTTTTGCACCCACACTGACCTTTCCACCATGGAATTTATACACTATCGTTCTCTCACAAAAGTCTTTCTGACCATCGATCTTTCAGATCACTGGATGGGGAATTCAGAAACTCAATGTTTCAACGAATTCAACCTTTTAATTTTCATGGTTCTGCACCCGCACTTTTGTTCTTGTACTGCAGAATGCGGAAGTCGAAAACTCAATGTTTCCAACTTCAACTCTCTGCTTTCCCCACCTCCACTTCTTTTCCAAACCGTCTATCTGTTTTAGCAGATCACTTCTCAACCGTTGGATCTTGGTTCTATGTGAAACTTATGTCTTTTCTGCTTTCCTTGTGGATCTACTATCGACCATCGATATTCTTGCGAGATGATTTTCATCCGTCCTATTTCTATCCTTTATGGAACACTTCTCTGCCGTTGGATCTTGGATCTTTACTGAACTTCAACCTTTATTCCTATCTTAAGCGAAATTGATCCTCAACCATCAGATCTTTTGCAGGAATGCTTCCTCGTCATTGTTCTTTAGGGTAATGGAAACCCATACTATTCTAAACATATTTCCGCACTTCAACTCTTCTGCACCATCGATCCTCTTTGACTTAGCTCTCGACCATCAATCTATGATATGACGAAGGTTGTAGATCCTCATTTTACTTTGTTTTAACACTTATCCATTTTTAATTTTGACATGCAAATTAACACTTTTCTTGGCTTTGGCAGATTGACAATTCGAATGTGTGAGTGCCAAGAGAGAATCTGACTTCATGGATTGGTATCCAGTTCACTAGGAAACGTGCCTACTTCTTGTGATGAAATTATCATCACACAGATAAACCTTGGTGGACATTTCCAAGTGCCTCTTTCAACCCTGTGAATTTGACACTTCGTCAAATTTCTATCTTTAATACCTAAAGTACATTTTCTTCATTTTGGCAGACTGATATTTTCCTTATCTGATCACCATAATGAAAAATAAGAGCAAGGCGAGAAATCCATTTCAACACTGAACAAGACCATATCACTTTTCAAAATTACTGACAAACACACATCCTCTAGCAGGCGTTTGAGAATAGTCTTCCAACCTTTTGTTATGACACTTTGACAAATTTCTTAGTCTGATCCAATCTTCCTAAAAACATTGTTTTGGTAGATCCATAACTTATTCCTCGGCTTCTTCTAAGACAATCTAAAGACATGTTCGGATAAATAAAACACAAGTCTATAATACCTCTATGTGATGCAGGCATCTAATTTAACCCATAATTTATGGCGAGCATCCTATTGAGACTACTTAGTCATATTGATCTCCACTAGTGTATAGCCATGTTTTTGTAGACTCGTACCTTTCTCCCCAAATATGTTTAATTCAAACTAAGACCTTTAATAGATAGCCATTATAACAAGGTATAGCCTACCACAATACTTCTTTCAACCTTATCATCTATGCCATGCCATGCCTTTTCATCATATCTTCCTTTTCACCAATAATGCCAAGTCATAACTACCTTTGTCTTTCCTTTGACTTATACTGAGTTCATGTTCTGTCTTTCCTTTGTCATTCACTGATTTTACTCTTCCATCATGTCCTTTTATTATCCTTTGTCATTCATGAACTAATTTTTCATCAATGACAACTATAATCGATATTGCCAACACAAAAACTTTACAACCTTTACATACAAACTTTTTCATTTGCAAAGCTAAAATCTGTCTAATAGAAAATTTTCTAGGTATTCCTTTAAGTGTAATTCTTTCTCCTTTTTCATCAATACATGTAAGTCTTTTCTCAAAGAAATTTAAAACTACTCTGTGTTTTTCCATCCAGAACATACCTATTAAAGCATCATATGACCCTAGAGGTAATACATTTAATTTCACTTGAGTTTTGAATTGACTCATAAACATTTCACAATTTTCAACATAGCTAAATACCTTTCTCTTGGTTCTTGTAGCTAAGTGAACTAGCCAATACTTTTCAAACTTTTCAAATGCAAGTTACAACTTTCTTCTATACTAGATGACACATAGCTCAAACTAGCACCTAGGTCTATCAAAATAGAAATAGTTTTGTTCTATATCATATGTTTTATTTCAACCATGGATGTTTAGTGATCAGCAGAGTAGATTCTCCAAGGCTGGATTAATTCTAGGCATCTCATTTTCTACGTCACCAACAGTTGCTTCCTCCTAAATTGTATGCACATTGATGAAATTTCTCTTTCTATTTGGACGATCCTTTTCATAATGAGATCCCTGACATTCTTAGAATTTACCGGTTCTCTTTGGTCATTATTTTTACCATGATCATTAGGTATATCTTTGTTTTTTACTGTTGTAAAAGTCTGATTTATATTAGTTTTTAAAAAAATTCCTTGATAATTATTCTTAGAATAATTTCAGGAGTTATTTCCGAAATTTATGTTGGGCTTAAAACCCTTCCTTCTTTGTTCAAAATTATGTGTTATTTTACTCTTCCAGTTAGGTATGCCTTCTTTTTTATTTTTTCTTTGTTCATAACAAAAAATAGCTTTCCTCATTGCATCCTCAAGGGTTTTTGGGTTATCATATTCAATTTCATCCTTGAAGATAAGAGGTAAACAACATAGAGACCTCTATATCTTATGATTTTCATCGATAATATAAGGTACATATCGTAATAAACTTAAAAATTTACTACTTAGTTCCTTAATAGACATTTAACCTAACTTAAGATCATAAAATTCCTTAGTTCTTTCTTCATAATACTGTTCAGATAAAAAACTATTTTAAAATATTTCATGAAAGTCCTCCAAGTTACATACTTTTCTTTAATGTTTTTCACTCTTTTTATATCCTACCACCATATATCAACTTTTCCTATTAAGTTATGGATATCCATTCTAGTTTTCATCCTATCTGAGTAATTATATATTTGAAAATGCTTTTTCATACATGACTTCCATGCCTCAGCTTCTTCACCTTTTTCCACCTCACCATTAAACATAGGTGGTTTTATCTTCTTAAACTCTCCTGAAATTTATTCGTAAGGTTTATATTTTCTCTTTTTAGGACTATTGTCACTATCACTACTTTCACTAGAATATTTATGTTTTTCTTTGTGTGACCTAACCTTAATTCCTAAAGAGGAATTACTTTCATTACAGAAAAAATTTAACTTCTTACCTTTACATTTGTAAGATATAGCTCCATATTCAGTTTCATGTTCTTTTCTTTTATCCTTTCCTCTGTTATGTATTTTATCTAGGAATATTTGATTTAGTTCTTCCCATGCTCTTAGGATTCTTTCATTATCTTCCTTTACAGTCTGTGATTCAGCTTTTAAGACTTTTACAGTTTGAAGCAACTAAAATGGTTGATTATTTAGTTCCACATATATATTATCTAGATTATTATGACATGATCCATCTTCAGCAGATGCTTCTACTCCTCCCATTTCTTGCAAAATAAAAATTTATATTTTTGTACAGAAACATTTTTTAAACATAATCAGTATTTTTGTTTTCATATGTTTTGTATGCGAGTTGAGCCAACTTCAGGCCTAGTGTTTGGAAACTCACTCTGATACCACATGTAACAGCTCGAAAATACACAAGTAAAAAAAAATTGTTAGCTGGGGTTTATCCTAGGTTACAACATAGCTCATAAGAAAATTTATGGTGAATGCTACATTCCACTTACATCCTTGGACTTAGCTTAACTATAATTTTAACAATCTAAAAATGAAAATCCGAGTAGGACAACAACACTGAACAAGTTTACTTTCTTGATCATAATGATTAACTATCAATCTTGATTGTTGTGGTTTAAAGTTGATGTGTTTGCATCGTCATGTTAATGTGTCCTGCATATCTTGTCCTTTGTTACAGTTTTGTGTGGACCCAACAAGTAATACAATTTTGTTTACAACCCTATCTCGACGTTTAAGGTTTACAGGGTCTTAGGGTCTTACTTAGCTTATTGTAAGCTAATGTGTTTCTAATTTGGTGATAATGTAGGTGTCTTACGAAAAAGGACTCACTCCATCCCAAGAAATAAAAACATATATGATCCTAAGGTGACAAGCAAAGGCTTAAGAAAACAAAGGTTTCAAAAGGTGAGGTCTTAGAATAAAAAGGAAAAGTATTTTTATAAAATATTTCGATCTTAGAGTAAACTTTTATACCATGGACTAAATAAAACCTCAATCCAAAAAATTGTCTTCGACTATAGAGAAGAGGGTAAGGAAAATGAGTCGACGTGGAGGTAGGTGAGAGTTCTAAATGCAATCACGTGAAGTTTTTTTCAAGTGCTCTCCAACTAGAAGGAAGGGTTAAAATCTAAGCCCCAATGTTCTAGGTCATTCAAAATTTTGTTTGGATGTTTGGAAGGTTGAGGGCTCTCGGCCCTTCCTGCAAGGGTAAAAGCTCTCACATTCCCCAGTTCTCTTCGTAGCATGGATGTGATTTTTTACTCACAAGGTTAAAGCGACATTTTCTGCATTGTCGTAATTTTGTAACCTTTTGTGCTTGGTTTTGTTTTGATGTAAGTATTTATTCTAACTGTTACAGTTTTAATTTTTGACCATTAACCTCTATTAGATCTCGCAGGGGGGTTTCGAGGAGAAGAAAAGTATTCAGCTTGGTTGCATAGTAAGTTAATTTCGAGTTTTGATGTCGAATAGGGATTTGGTAAGACCCAAGAACCTCGAAACCTTACGTTACCCTTGACGGTATGTGGTGTAAAATGAAAATACAAGATGGAACAAGTTTCTTTTTTGGGTCTAGGCTATAATTTATGAGCCTCCTGTGGTTTTCGATGGTACATTCCTTTGTATTTTGACAGATATATTATGTGATTTTTCATCGTCTTTGTGTTGTGTTGGAGAGATTATATAGAGTTTACATTCCCTCTCTTTTATTTATAGACCATGGAGTCTAGGAATATGTAATGAAGCTTTTTATTGTAAAAAAGTTATAAAGTTTAAGGGAAATTAAGTCATTGTAATTTCACTCTTATATCATTTTAAGTTTTTGATACTATCCTATATATTCTCTGAATCGTTTATATCTTTCAGCATTGTTTGTATGATATCTTGTTTTGATCAATAGTATAATAATTTGTTTTGAAAAAACCAGTTCTTTAGACCTTCGATACTTCTTAGTAAAATTGTTAAAAGGTTTTGAAAGAAACTCTACGTTGAATAATTATTTAGTTACTGCAATTTTTCCATCATGGGTCTATAATTCGGTTAGGGTTTACGACGTTTTTCTTGTTATTAAACCTAGGGTACTTTGTTGTAAGTTTTTAAAAAATTACTTGGTAACATTGGCCTTATAGCCTTGAAACCTCGATCTATTAAGTAAATCTATAATAACATTACACGGAGTTTTTTCGGATCTCTGGTTAAATTAAAAAACCCACTGTGTTAGTTATAAACTTTGTTCAATTTTATGAATTAATGGGAATAGATTTGTATACGAATACAGCCTGATTTCATTGGATTTTAGACACGAATGTTGTAGTTTTCAATTGATTTTTAAATCTTGATAAAAGATCCTTTACAGGCCTCGAACCTTGTTTTATTAAACATTTTTAATACTAGAACAATTAGAGTTTATATAAAAAAGATATATGTTTGTTTATTACAGTTATACTGAAACAATCATTTTATTATTGTAACTTTTTAGCCCAAACTTGTTATTCTAAAAACAATAATCCTCTCAACCTCTTGGATGTAATTACTGGGTAATTTATTTAAACAAAATCCTTTTAGTTGTGTAAAAGAAATCATACCTACATAAATTTAGAATTTACTAAGCCATTCGCTAAATGGGAATTTTTTTACTAGTTAACTAATATCAATGAATAATATTTCTACTCTTTATTTTTGTATGGATCTTAATCCTCTCGGCTATAAGCCACCATGATTCAAACAAGGTTTAATAGTGTAATAGGTTTAGAATGGTATTTAAGGGTTTTCCTAAATTTACAAAACAAACCCTATTTATAAAAGAAAAGACAGATGAACCTTCGATAGGTAAGCAGATATTAGCTCTGTTAAACCTATTAGTAAAATCTATAACCTAAAATAATTTCAATAAGGATATAAATAAAAACTAAAGTAATAGTAACTATTCAATATCGATAATACTGTAAGAAAATACAACAGTATTTCTAAATAAGAAATATAAGATAGCTTACTAACTTTTATTGTGAAAATTCTGGGTAAATAGTAACATACATTTACTGATAAAAATTGATAGGAAACCAATTATGTTCCTACTCTAATACAGTGACAAATAATAATTTTGAGAAATATTTTAACATCCATAATTTCTTTCAGACAAAAAATAAAACTTAAAAATAATAACCAGAACATAATAGAACCTACTAACTTCGAGGGGGACAAACACCCAAAGAAGACCGTTCCTCACAACTGTCTCATGAAAGAAGCCAAGATCACTTGTTTTAGGACCACCGAGCTTGTTCACTAAACCACCAAGACGAAGATGTTGTTTATAATCCTACAAAATACTCTATAACATAGAATTCACACTTGTAGATTTAAAACTCTCAGCAATTCACTCTAGCTTTCCCCTAATTGAATTTCTCTTATGTGCCTAACTTTTCAATTTCTAGCAAAATTACAAGGCTCTAATCACTTAGAATATCGTGATCCTCCTTCTCATTTGATGGTATATATAAGATTGCGTAGGTATTTGGGTCATTTTTGCAAATAATTGAGCCACCTACTCAGTTCCTCTTTTCTTGGGAACATGACCATAATTATAGGGATGTTGCCTCCTGCAACAACTAGAAAGTGAATTTTGTTGCTGCAATTTGTCATTTTGGCCTTCTACAACAAATCATTCCTCCTAGTGGGTCAGTGAACACTCTTCAACAATCATATTTGGATAGGTGTCTCTTATTTTAATTATTTAAATAAATAAAAATATTCAATTACAGTAATCTTTGACCATCCTTGGTCAGTAGCATAAAACTTTACAATAAATTTTAAAGTAATGTCTTCTCAGAAATAAAATGTTTTTTTCAATTCTAGGTGGGTTATGCTCAATCAGTTATAATCAGTTAAACGAGTTAAACTGATATGGTAGGTGAGAAGTAGGTGAGAATAGGTGCCTACCCACTTGCAACCATGCAATACTGGCGCTAACTGAACTGGAGGAAATCTAACTGAATGTAATGGGAGCATAAGTTAGCTTGATTAGTTACCAACTACCAACAACTGAAGGAGGTTGGTGGTGGCACTCCTAGTGTCTCCTAAATTGCAGGGATTGGTCTTAGAGGCACATAAACTAATGCATGAACATGCAGTCAGTTGCAGTTAACCTCTATATGTGTTCCCCACACTCTATTGATTAGTACTAGTGGCACCAATAGCCCAAGTGGACCCAATCGTACTAGTGGACCCAAATATTAATTAATGACTCCTAAGTTAGAAAAATATAATCTAATATACTAATTATGGACAAGGGAGCATTATAAATCCTTACATGCCTTGTGTAGGAAGGTCATTTTTTATGATAAAAGTTTATGCATCTAATTGCACAATGGCACTACTCTATGGAGTGCATAATTGTTGTTTCTACTCATTTGTGATAGCAATTTGGGGTCTATAAATCCAAATTCCAATATGTGATGTTCATGCTAGTTTATGATTTTTGTGTTCCAATGTGAAAATTGGATTCATAAAGGGAACAAGTCTACAAGATCATAACATAAGCCACACATTTGTGCAATTTAAATTGCTCTACAATAAAAGAAATAGTATCATGTCCCTCTAAAATATTTAATAAACCAAAAAAAAATTAATTATCTTACCATTCTCATCACTAAATCAAGTTTCATAGCGAATACATTCCAAACCTAGACTTCTTGATCTTGACTTTGTTCAATTCTTCTTTTTGGTGATTTGTGCAATTGTATGGTCTACCATAGTGTTATTGTACCATGAACTTGAAAAATGAAAATAGATGAGGCCAAACGTTTCAAAGCATTGTTTGTAAAAAAAGATGAAAATTTTACATGTAAAAATGCTATGAAAATATGTACATTTGAGCATTCTTACAATGAAGCAGGCCACACAGAAACCACCACAAGCTAATAAACAATTGTCTTTAAAGGCCTTTAAAATTGCTTTTAGATATTAAGCCCTGTAAAATATCCTCTTGGGTGTACAACAAATAGCTACAAAATTTTTTGATGAAAAATGGAAATATTTATTTAGAAAAAGTGGAAATATTCCTTTTTCATGTTCATTTGTTTGTGCATTATGTCCTAAATTGATTGGCTTCAAAGATAGGAAAAGACCAGGATTAATTTCTCTACGGACCCTTACATGACATGTTCCTTAATGGGAATTGTGGGATAGTTGTAGACTCATAGTATGAGGATGAAGAAGAGATATAATAACAATGCATACAAGATAGAAAAATGGAAATGTCGATTTGGAAGGGGAATTTGTGGGCACAGTGATACCAGCAATGCACTGAGGAATTTGTGGGCACAATTTGTGGGTATTTTTTTCTCCTTTTCGTTGTCATTCTACTTCTGTCGTTTCTCATCCTCTTTCCCCATTATATTTTCTCTCATTTCTCCCTTGTGCTTCTATCTTTATATTTATTCCTCTCATTTGTTTCCTTGTACATTTTTCTGCAATAACCATTCTTCTTTTCATTGGCAATTCCACTTGCAACCAAGGTGGAAACGTAGTCTTCATTAAATTTTAATTTTTAATTTTACCTTAAGTATAGTCCCACTAGTAAAAATTTGTTGACCTTGGATCTATCCATTCTCTCACACGATAAAAAATACCATTAATTTGATAGAATGAAAATTATGCATGGGGAGTTTGTGAGTAATCTTTGACTTAATTTGGCTATTATGATATGATCATTTTTGTTTTAAATTGTAAATGAGATATGGATAGTTCATATTTTTTCATGTGTGTTATTACTATGGTAATTTTATTGTGCAATACACAATTTGTTTTACAATCCACGGTTTTTTGAAATTGGGAAATGGTATTTTCAATGCCATGCAGTTTTGCAAAGGAAATTCATGATTTCCTAGAAATATGGTAGAAAATGATATTTTGATTTCTTTAGACATATTAGGAACTATTAGGTCAATTCATATGTATATATTATAATACTCCTATTAAACAAGGTATTTTAGTTTTAGATTCTTTGCTTTTTTCTGGGTTTTCTAAATTTGGTCTGTGAATGGGCTAGAGCCTAGAAACAGTCAGCATTGTGTCCCTTGGAAAACATAGGGGGTAAGATAATTTTATTAATGTCCAACTAATAACCACAAAAGTCGTTCAATGGGACTGTTGGATACACTCATGTCACTTATAAACGGGGAGTACTAAAAGATATCCTATAAAATGTAATATGCATAACAACAAGTGAAGTAGAGAAGAGAAGAGAGGATAAAGCTATGTCAAGGGAAACAACACATGGCCCCAGGATATGTGTATATTTACAAGCACTATACTCATTAAGGACTGAAGATATTTCCCTTGCATACAAGCATCTACCTGAAATATAAATATGTAAATCATGTTATAGGTAATGTTTTACACACAATTATTAGATTCATTTCCCCTCATTTATTTGATTAGAGTGTATTGTTTCAATGCTATGTTATGTTATGCATTCCTTGTTTTCTCTCTGAATTCCTTTCGAATTGGACTTAATCATATGCATTTATAATAAAATTTCATAAAAATAAGGGTTATTATGTAATATCTTTGTTACATTATAATATTTTTTGTTGTTTAAAAGGAAGGAAAAGGACATTTAATATGAGACATATGGAAGGATTAATGAGAGTCCATACTTATTAAAATGGGTATATAGTTAGAGCATTTTAAATCATATTAGATTCCTAGGTTTATTTTGGAAAAAATGGGGACCTGGCTAGGGATTGTGTTCATGGGGATGAAAACTAGAATTAGGATGTATGGTATGTTTGGAAATGATATGGTAACTATTTTTTGTGTTTTGTATTATAATTAATTGGATTTGTATTTTTTGCTGACTTATTCAAATGGAGATCAATATCCACTTGATGTGTTTTTCCAAATTTTCAAGATGTTTATTTTTGTCCAAAGTAATTTGAGTATAAGGATTTTTCCAAGGTAATGTTCAAAAAAGAAATTTTCATGTCCTAGGCACATGATTCTCATGTGCAACATATAATTTATCTATGATAATGAAGTCACACAAATCCCTTGAGTTGCACCTTGTGGATCAGGGTTTTTATCACCCATGTTCCATTTGAGGAGGTAAAAATTCTCATTTGGTAAATCCTCCTCCATAGCACATGTGGAAATGTTCCTTCCTATGAGATTAGCTTACAAAGAACTTTTCTGATGGTGAGATATCTGGGATGAGAAACTAGGAAGTGGAAGGATTGGGTCAATCTTGCATGCGAGTTGGTTTTTCTTTCTCATATGAATTTGATATCCAAAAGCTTCAATATTTCATTATATATTAGGTTTCTTTAATATTGGAAATGAACATTTTAGATCCTATTTCATCCCATATTTTAAATTTACTGTATTGATGAGAACCGTTCTCATGGAGGATGGTACCATAGTCAGTTAAATAGTGTAGAGTAAGACCCTATAAGGTACCCTACAACCCCCAGTAGTTTCATGGGGTTCTTGTTCTTGGAACAAGGTAGATGCCATGGAAATTCCCTAACCAGGTAGATGCTCTTCCCTTTCCAAATCATTGTTTGATTGATGTTGAATCTATGTTTATGATTACATGATGATGCTTATCATATTAGGGTTTCATGATTTATTGAATATAATCTCCTTTAATGTAGTCAAATTGTTTTGAGGAAGGTAGAATCATGTTTTTCATGTCTCTTGGATTGAGGAGCATGAGGAGGGCTAAAGGAAAGCTTGGAACAACCTTTAGTGAATAAGGTATGGACCTATCTTACCTTTGAAATATTGTCTATATTTTCTTGCATAAATTCATGCACTTGTCTTTATACCCATAGTATGTTGGTGGCCTCTTAACCCCCAACCATAGGAACACTTTTCCTAACAACACCCTTCTCTTTCATTACTTATTCAACAACTTTACCTTCATTCTTGTCTTCATTTTTTCACTGAAATTCATTTTCCACTCCAACTTGTGTAATCTAAGGGACCTCTTCCACCATTTATCCTTCTTTAGGGTAACACACTTCAATCCCATCCTCTTCAAAATCCTCATAATCACCATCCTCATAATAGTTTTCAAATCCATCTCGATTGTACTCATCCTCTTCAAGCATAGCACATTCCTCATCCCCTATGGGATCTTCTTCTGTCATTTTCTTCTTATTTCTATTCACATCAGATGTGATAACATGGCATGACCTCTTTGCATGTTCCAAAACATCCAATCTCTTTGTAATGTGCTTAATGATCATCCTAACATTTCCCACTGTGAGGGTTCTTCTCTTTTCCATCAAATCCTTCATCAACATATTATGTACCAAGGGTTTCTTGATCCTTTGTGCTTCTTCCAAATATTCTATATTTTTCACAATTTTCCTTAATGTGTCACACATCTACTAGGGACATTAATTCATATGACCTCCTTCTACTCATTATTCTAAGTTGCAACTACCTCATGTACCCCATATTTGCACCTCCTTAATTGTGTAACTTCTCTTCTTAAATGCATATCTCTACCCAACCTTTTGTTTGAACTAACTTCACCAAAACCCACTTATCAACCTTCTTAAAATAATCTCCTCCCTGAATAGCTCTACCCAACCTCCTTTGTTGTAACTATTGTTTTTCCCACCTCCTCTATATAGTTCAATTATTCCTACAAATTTCATCCCTCAATGGGGTCCTCTCTCACTTTGGACACCTCTACCCAACCTCATTATTGGAGAACCTATCCCAATCCTTCAAACCTATATGGTTTTTCTTCATCAATAGGATAGCTCTACCCAATAAGTTGTTGTTGGAGCTACCCAACACTTGAAATCTTTACTCTACCTTTCAAATGTTCAAACCACCAACTGGGTTTTCTTCTTCAGTGCTTGACAACTCTATCCAACTTCCTTGTTGGAGCATCCCCAATTCCTCAAATCTCAAAGGATTTGCTTCTTCATCTCTCGATAACTCTAACCAACTTCACTACTAGATCTATCCTTAATTCCTTAAATCCATGTCGTAGATATCTAGTACACCACATTAGTTCATTATATTCACACCCTAGTGGTAATATTTGTATTTAATCCATTTGAAATCAAACATGAGTAGAGATTAAATCATGGTAGTTCACACTACATTTAAGTCATCTTGGTCATTTGTGTTGTTGGGATTAATAATCCTCCCCTTGAATGCATAGTTTATTTGTCTATTTTTCATAGCTTAGGAGGTCATTATCACTTTACTAGAGTATGGTGGGACAATCCGAGGAGTCATATACACTTTTGAGTTTTGGTGCCATCATTAGAGGTAATTTGGGGTCTAAAATGGGCCTTATAAGAAAACGAGCCAACAATAAATTATTGTGAGTTGGAATTCAAAAACCAATAGAATTTCAATAAAATGATTCAACCATAATGGTTGACTTGACATATTTGTCATAAAAAAACTACATTTTTTGTTCGTATTTTCAACATGACTCCTTGTTTTGTCACTCAAATTTCATGTGGGACGGCTCGTTGGATGTGGAATTTAATTCCGCATCCAACGATTACCCACATGGCATACTTTTCATGGACCCCGCTATCACAAAAAAAAAAATACATGAAAAAACGTGTTGATTGTCCATCATCACGTTTTTTTAGGTATTTCTTGTTTTTGGGGTAGCAGGGTCCATGAAAAGTATGCAATGTGGGTACTTGTTGGATGTGGAATTAAATTCCACATCCAACAATCCCTCTCAATCAAAATTTGGGTAAAACACAAGGAGATATGTTGAAAATCAACACAATATTAGTAGTTTTTTTCCTTCTTCCTCCAAAATTAATAAATATTATTTTATTATTTTAACTATTATTTTATTATTTTCCTTAGGAGGCCCATTTTAGACCCCAAATTTCCTCTAATTTGGTGACATTGGTTCCAATCCCTAAATTTTACGAACCCTCTTTGAGTGCCACGAACAGTCACTTTCAGTTTTCTGTTGTAGGTAGTCAGTCGTGTTAATTTATGCTCTGATTTCCACTAGTTAGTTCACTGCCAGCAACCCTAGTGCTAGTTTTAATTATTCAAGTGAGTGTGGGGCATTTTGTTCAAATGCCTCATTAGTTAACTGATTATGAAATAAATTAGTTATCCATATTTAAACTAGTGAGCTCCAGCTGTGATTTTTTCCAGACTGAGTTAGCACATCAGTCAGTCTGAGTTGTTTTATTCGAATCCTATCCTTGGAATTCGAATTATCTTATATGTACAACCAATTTATTCCATATTATTTATTGATTAATGAATATAATCATAATATCCCAATTTTGTCTCCATGTGTGAGCAATTTTTTCTTGATCGATTGAATGATCTATGCTAAATTCTTCTCTCTCTATTGCAGCATTCTCTTCTCATTTGAATTCATGCAGGATGATGATATTATGATTCATAGAATTTAACATGGTATCAAAGTGGGTATCCATGCCTTCCTCAAACCTCACACACTTCTATGCTTACACCAGAAGCAGTTGAGTTTCCACATAATTCCTAGAATAATTCCATTGCTCCCTTTGGATTCATCCAGAAAAGTCTATCTAGGTATGATGGACTCAAAAAAAGTGCACATGTTGAACTAAAGGGTCTTTGAGATAACATAAATTTGAATTGAGTTGTCTTGCAGTTTTTTTTGCAAGTACATTCAAATAATTTATGAATATTTGTTGATCAATACAGCTGTGAAATGGAGATTTCAACATCTATGAATCCTATAATCCTTACTCCTTTCAATTACCTTGAATGGAGAGAATACATGCAGATCACCTTGCGCAAAAAAGGTCTGTATAGGATGTACCCACACTGAAGGATGTACTCACACCCTGAATTCTTCCTGCACCTATCACTACAACAAATCCTGGAATTAGCATCCCTTTTTAGTGTAATTTTTTTACATTCAGTGGTCAAACTAGATGCTAAATGGGACGCATCATGGACAAAACTTAAAGCATCTAAAAAAATGTCCTTTTTTTCTTCCTAGATAGCATCCTTTATGACTTCCAAAATAGCATCTATTTTTTTGCTTCCAGAATAGCGTCCATCTTTGCTTCCTAGACAACGTCGAAGTTTGCTTCCTAAATAATGTCATATTTTGCTTCCTAGAAAGTGTCTGCTTTTGCTTCTTAAATGAAATCCTCGTTAGCGACATATTTGTGTCCTTAATAGCACCATGTTAGCATCCAAATTAGCATCCAATATTGCATCCATTTTTGTCACCACTTTAGCATCCCATTTTGCACCATGTTTTACTTCCAAATCTATGCCAATTTTTCATTTCCAAATTTTCACCAATTTTTGCTTCCTTTTTTGCATCATGTTTTTCTACCAAAATGATGCCAAATATTTCTTCTATTGTTGCACCATATTTTTCTTCCTATCTAGTTCCATGTTTTGCATCCAAATTAACGTCATATTCTGCTACCATATCAATGCCACAGGGTCTTCACTCAGTGAACCTCTCACATAGCATGTACAATCATGGGATATTAAAGAATACCATTAATTTTGATAGATATTGACCAATACTCTTTTTGTTAACCCCCCCTCCCAATACTTAAAACCTTCCCCCAACTCCTTTTTTATACCCCAGTCCTTATAAACCACCCTATTCCCCCACCTTAAACCCCTCATCCCCCCCAATACCTGCAATATATTGGTTCAATTTTTGACAATTTTAAAACCCACAATATGAACTAACGTGCTAGGATATTGGTCAACAAGTGAAGCCCCCATGATTAACTCCATGTTTTGCTTCATTATTAGTGCCACATGTTGCATCCTTTTCAATGCCTAGTTTTGCATCTTGTTTTTCTACCATATCAATTCCATGTTTGGCTTCATCATTAGCACCATGTGTTGCATCCTTTTTAATGCCTAGTTTTACATCTCTCATTTTTTGGTCACCAATTTAGTCATTTTTAGTAATTTTATATACGAATTTTGGTCATTTTCTTTGGTCGCTTATCTCTCATTGTTTGGTCACTTATCTGTTATTTTTTGGTTACTAATTTAGTTGTTTTTAACTGATATTATACTATCATTAGGGCATGGTGGAATCGAACCACCAACCTCCTTCTTGTAAGGCAGACGCTCTTCCATTGAGCTAGCACCCTTTAAGAATTTGGGAACCTAACTTACTGAGTCCTCTATAATGATAAAAAGGTTCAATACACAACTTTGAGTATCTAATGGTCCAAAAAGGTTGATAGATTGTATAAGTTCACAATATATGGTCAAACAGGATATGAAATCCATAAACATTTTCTAGGAATTTTGAACAAAAATCAAGAAAATGGCTTAATGGGATTGCAAAAATCACTATTCCCCAGCAACCATTATGTTTGTTTAAGGTTTGATACTTAATCATACTCCATTAAGAGACCTGTGATAAGAGGACATGAAGACACATCCTTAAATGAGAATACAATGATATTCAAGCAAAATAGACATTGTTTACACCATATTGCAATAAGAGGGTACTGCTGTAATTTTAAGTCATCAACACACTATATAATGATGCTAAAGCTTGGAAAAAATGATTGTAAGAAACCTTAGTTCATAAATACCTTTATTTTCAAGCGAAAATAGGACTTGTACAGAGCTGGAAATGATTGTTGTGTATGATTTTGACACTCAAAAAATTTATATCAGCACTTGATACTTAGAAAATTTTCACACTTACTAATGATACAAGATTGGAATTGATTTGATATTTGTTTTTATTACAGTAATGTTTGAAGGATTAATGTTTCACCGGAATGTGCTAATCTCAAGTGATCTCAAGGAATGTTCTCAACATTCATGAGTCATTAACATTTTACTCTTTGCACGATACTATGTTATCCTGTGATTTATTAAGTATACAAAATGTTGAATTACAAATTTGAGAAATGGAGTTATTTCAATCCTTAACAAAGGTGGTTAAACTGAAACAACTGCCACTTAAAAATGAAGGACGAGATACCAAAGACTAATCACATCTTTGACTTGTTTGAAAAGGCTAGTGTCAATCATATTTAGGGAATTTATACAAACTCGTGTATCTCCCAGTCAACAAGAAAATTCAAAATCATCCAAATTAAATAATTACAGGAATATTTGATGGAGAAAGATGAGAACCTTATGGTAAAAGCAATGAAAATATGTGCCTAGCTTGGGTAGTTACTATTCAGCTTCCAAATATTGGAGATCTCTTTAGTAAATGTGTTTCATATCAAGCACATGAAGGTCATCACACTCGATAATTAAAAGCAAGTGCATTTAGTGACAGTGGCTCAGTCACTCACTTTAGTGTGAATCCAAGCGTGGCTATAACATTTTAAAGTGAGCACAACCATATTTACTTGCACACCTCCAAAAATAGTAGATACTCTTACCAAAAAGGCTCCTCATATAAGATAATTGGAAGCCCTAAGGTAGCAGGCAATGGTGTTAATCCAAATCCTTGGTAGTGGAAACAAGACTACCAAATGATTTCCAAGTGAAAGTGGGAAATTTGTCAGATTCTTTGATAGAAATAAAAGGTGGAGGTCATGTAGAAGCAGTTGAAACTGAGTTGAATGGACTCCAATGTGTGCTTAGGAACATGAATGCCGAAGTGAGAGGCTGCTTCTTCTAAATCCAGAAATTAAATTCTCTTACCCTATGTTTCTTTCCCTTAACCACCAATAAACATAATTTGGTGAAGCAATTTAGAAATAACCTTTGATTAGAAGACGGTAGCAAACTATTCCTAGGGTAAAGTTTTAACTCTAGCTAAAAGCGCCTCTGTTTGATATTATTCATAATATCTAAAGATTTTGAGGAGCTCACTAGATCCATGGTGACATGTTGAAGGGAATATTTCAAAGAGTACAATTGACCTACAAAGCAAACTTTTTTCAATTTTTTTATTTTTATACAAAAAGAGATTTTTTTACTGCAAACCAACATAAATCATGTAGAAAAATAAATAAAATTCTAATCAGATTCACTATAGTTGTAGTATAATATTATTCTTAGCTTGATTGTATTTGTAAGCCAGTGCAAAAGATGCTCAAATTTAAAACCATTTAAACTAAGTTACCGGAAATGTCTAGGAAGGGGAGGGGAAACACTGGATTGCAACACAACTAAGTTGCAATCCTTAAGGAGGTCCTCAATAATAATTGTATTATTGCTCTCTAATCATGATTCTATGATTCTTTCCACTTTATGATGCAGGGAATTGTTAAATGGATAAGTGCATAGACCATTACAAACAACCATCAAATAGAGGTTTGATTACAAATATCTTCATCATTTTTCTGACAGTCATTTGGAAATTAGCAAGAATAGATACTACATACTCAAAAAATAGTTATATAATCTTTTGAATAGAAACCAACTGGACCAATTTCTGTTGAGCTACTTCACTTCATGTCCTCAACAAGATTGCAATGAACTCCACTATCTAGAAATATTACAAAAAAATAATGGCTAGCTATTAATCTGTGCAATTTAGAAAATATAATATAAAAAGGCTCCAAATATAATACAAGTTTGATCTCTTCAGATGTACTACAAAAGACTCAACTAAGAATAATTCAGAATCAGTTCCTATTAACATGACCAATAGAAATGGAATATATACTACATGAATTTAAAGCATTAATTACAATAGCCTACACTAAAAGATATAACCAGAATAAAATACTAACATGGACTCATATGTAGACTCTAGAGCACTTTTTTTGACAATGATCTAACCTTTATACGATGTTTTCCAAGAGGAGGATGAAGTTCACCATAACTGCTTGGTAAAATATTTTCATTGGAGGACACGTCCAACAGCTTCAGCAAGTCACCTAAATAACCAACAAAGCAACTGAAAATTAGTGAATAAATAGTTTGAATCAGCAACAAGAGAATTACACCATGGTAGTGGGAACTGCACTTGGAGACAAAACCTAATATAGGAATCAAATCCTTAACATTCACTCAAAATCGGCTTTAACATAAATACAAAATATGCTACACATATTGCTGGAAATTACCAACAACACCATCAAGTATACACACTTAGAAAATCTCCCTCTTATCACCATTATAAACTAGGAAAATGGAAAGCACAATTAATCTAGGCACACGCACAATGGTGCCTACTAAACTAAGTCAATCCCTACTTAACTAGTGATCCTCCCTTCATTGATAGAAAAGACAATAAAGAGTGCACCTCAACTGGAGAATATCCTAGGAAAGAAATCCTTCTTGCTTGTCTCCTTGAGATCTGAAACTAATCCAACTACCTTCATACAACCAATACCTAGCGATCATCACTCTCTTAACTGACTATGCATGTAAAAATAGAATTGTACTGCTAAAACTGCAAAAAAGGCTAAACATTCTACAAATTAAATTTGTTTAGTTTGTCCTCACCAAGATCCAGTGATAAAATATTTGCCAAAAAATTGCTATTCGAGATTCTTGAAATCATCATTTTTAAAGCTTAAATGGATTCAATGCCCTTGAAAATACCAAATGAAACCTGATATTCCAATGTTAACAATTGATATCTGCAATTCCATTAATTCAAAACCATTATTGCCAAATTTCAGGTCAAAATGTCAGCTTCCCTTACCAATATTTTGAGCGGACGGAAAAAAACCAATTCGGAGAACATTTTGACTACAGTAAACTAGAAATAGCATCTAACTAAAGGTTTACAGATACACTAGTTAATTATGGCACTTGTTTTTTTCAAACTGGAAAAGCAACTAACAAAAATCCTTCAATAATGGCCTTATCCTTGTAGTCTTCCATACTCCCATAAGCTGTAGTCATGAAATCAATCACTGATTCCACAGTCAGTTCTGTAACCATCTCCTCAAGGTTGGAGAACCTGTATCCATCAAGGAATCCTGCCATATCTGCTCAATTAGATATTCAAATTGCATGAAAAGGCCACCCTCTTGCACTTCTTTGGCCAAAACTCGACCAAATCCAGGTATACTATCTCTGATGGTGACTTGTTGACTATCAGACTTATCCAAACATTGTAAGGTTTTCATGCAAGAGTCAAGACACTGAAAGAAGACTCTTCACTAAATCAATAACATTCAATACAATATCTAACTTAGGAATATTCCCTGAAGGCATCTGGAAATATATGGATCCCAGTCACTTCACATGATACTTGGCATCAACCCCCCACTCCACAAACAATTCCTACACTTTATCTTGAAACTTGTTGAGGCATTTGTTGCTTACTCTTCCCCTTCTTCATCTCAAGATAGTAAGAGGCATAGTAACAATGCTTTTTTTAGCTGAAGCACTTAATATGAATCAAGTATTTCCACCCCTGACATGAAGAATCGAATTCCCTCCTTACTCTTCTACCCCTTTCCAAGTCCGTTCATGACTCTTCTCTCCTAGTATCCCAATGAAGGATTGGTCTGTATATCCTCTTTATCCTTGTAACCAGTATAGACTTGTTTTAATCTCATCTCAACTCCAAGAAAAGCATCCCACAACTGCTCAAAGTTAAGTAAATTTCACTGACCACAAATAACCTAATGGAAAGATGAACTGAAGCCATTCAAAGCAATCTGAACTAACTCATTATCTTTGATTTCTTCACCAACTGCACCAAAACTGTCTCTCAACTTTACTAACTTCATCAAGTAGCTTCTACTCTACCAATCATGTACATGTAGGCGGTAGGCCACAACAAGCCTCTTCCTCAAAAGCATCATCCTTAGTATATTCACACTCTAGTTAAGACACCCTCCAACAGGTGACTCTTGCACACTAGGAATGACCATTACTGCAAACTCTATTAAACAAGCTTCAACCTCTTCATTAGATCAACTAAAGTTTCTCAGCCCACAACTCTTCTAAAATCCACATGCCAAACACTGGGACATTTCTACTTCAATCACTGAATCCTAGAAATTTAGCCCATTGAAACCCTCTGACCACTCTCTTTCCTTCAAAATTGATCTACACGGAACTCTAGGATGCTTTAGATACACTTCCCCCATACCATGTTAAATTTCTCAACCCTGGTAGTCAGATCTGCACTTAAATATCATAACCCTGGGGAATTAAAAATCCTTAACTTCCATTAAATATGTTGTAACTTAAATACAAATTCTACTACACATACTACTAGAAATTGCTAACAGCAACCCACAGTAAGCATGCTCAAAAAATTTGAGTTTTACATGTGCAACTTTGTTTATTCATGCACTAGAAAAATAGTTAGCTACTACACTCTAAAATAATAATGGTCACACAGCTAAAAAGGCCCACCTTGTACATCCTTAATGGACAAGAAGAATGGTGAGTACATAAAACCTAATCTCTTTCCTTCAAAGATGATCTACATAGAACTCTAGGATGCTTCGGATACACTTCCCTGGTACCATGTTAAATTTATCAAACATGGTAGTTAGATCTACACTTAAATACAAATCATAACCCTGGGAAATCGGAAAGCCTTAACTTCCATTAAATCTGTTGTAACTTAAATACAAATTCTTCTACACATACTTCTAGAAATTACTAACATCAACCCACAATAAGCATGCTCAAAAATATGAGTTTTACATATGCAACTATGTTTATTCATGCACTAGAAAAATAGTTAGCTAATACACTCTAAAATAATAATGGTCACACAGCTAAAAAGGTCCACCTTGTACCTCCTTAATGGACAAGAAGAATGGCGGGTACATCAAACCTAAACATGCACAATGGTGCCTACTAGACAAAGTCAAACCCTACTTAACTAGTGTGCCTCCCTGCATGGATAGGGAGTCAACAAGGAGTGACTCAAGTGGAGAATATGCTAGACATGCAGGCCTGTTGTCTCCTATAGATCATCACTCTCTTAACTCATGTGCATGCACAAATAGAACTGAACTGGTAAAACTGGAAATAGCATCTAACTGGAACTAGATCTAGAAACCACAGCTAACTAAAGCCTAAATAATTGAAACAACATCTAACCAGTAAATAATTTGCTAGCCTTCCTGTCGATCAAAATGTTTTGATTTAGTATATCAAATGCTGTACCATGTCTTGTCCTTTTAGGGTATAAGACATGCAAATGTATAATCTATACTATATGAGTTTACATCCTTTCCTACAGTCACCTACAAAATATCATTCCATTCCATGCATGCATGATCATGATCATGCACAGCAAGTATGGAAGCCATTGCTAAGAGACTCATGTGGATTCCACTCACCCACCTATTTCCATTTTAGAACTTAACCACATTACTTATAAAGCTAATTACCTCGGTCTTCCACTAGCACATGAAGATTCCAACCAATATGACTCAGTTTTAGCTTATCTGTGAGGGCTAAAAATGTTCAAGCTAAGCTCACAATAATTTTATGGGATGAAACTTGACCATACAAGGAAAGGAACCTACATGGCCATGAAATTATTTTAAATCATTTGGTTTTATTTTAGTTCTATAATAAGCTGCAAAATTCAAACAAAATTGGAGGTTTCCCAATGTTGGCATGGAGATGACTGTGACTGTGACAGTAAACATGACCCCATATGTGCATGTGCATGTACATGTAGGAGAACAGGAAATCAAGTGGATTAACTAAGTATTCCAGTTCAAGATGCTTTTCACAATGAATTTCCAAATGCAACTTCAAATGAAAAAATCTATTAATCAAATAGCAGGAGAATATCACCTTCTTTAGAGCTCGTGCAAACTGACTAGATTGAGTATCATTATCTTCTGGCTTATTCTAGCTCTCAGCAATTTGTGACAATGCATGAAGATGGACCATTAATCTCTCCTTCTTTGAATGAATTTCATCCCTGTGCACCCTATAATCCTGAAGTATTTCTTCAACAACATATGAGTTAAGATCTATGAAACAAGCATGAGACAAATCTTATCTTTATGCAATTTAAAATGTTTTACATAATAATTTGTACTTTTCTAGCATCCAATTACTACTAGAATAAAAAATTATTTCTCTTGACCTGCCATTGACTGATTTCACATTGAAAACCAAGAAGATGAACTAGTTAAATTTCTAACCAATAATATTCAAGACATTTATGTTGTGTTTTGAGATCTCCCTAAATATTATAAAAATTAATACTTATATAAATTGCCATAAGAACGGGTAGAAGGATTTTAACTATCATAATAATGCCCATCAACAGCGTATGTTAGGTTTAAATATAATACTGGGTAAATTAGTGAATTATATTTATGTTTAAAAAACAGGCTTTGAGAAATGTTGGGTTGAATTTGAGGGTTGAAATGATATTAAGAAACAATTCTGGGCACATATATGGACATAAAGAGCATACCTGGGCACTCCAACAACCTCAAACCTTCATTCTAGACATAAATAAGGGTTGTTCCAACCTCCTTATCACCAATTTATAGCAGCATCATGAATTCTGGGTGCTTTTTCTCCACAACAAGGGTGTAAACAGACCTAAATAAAAATAACTAACAAATGTAACTTCTCTTACAATAAAAATAGTTATGGAAACGTACCTATTTAGGTAGTGCTTTATTTAACATACTATTAGATTGTCCATATAGCTATTTCTCGAGGATGCCACTAATAATCCTTATCCTGGAAGGAAAAAATATCAAAATGAGTCCATGAAGAGAAAAAGTAATGACATTTCCTAGATTTAGCTATATCTGGAGCGCCACTGATAATCCTTACTTGGGGAAGGAGAAATTATTAAAATGAGTCCACGAATAGAATAAGTAATGGCATTGTCTAGCTTAGGGTTTAATATGAGGAATTGATTTTGTTCAATTACCTCAAGATGCTTTTGTGCAATTAGGGTTTTTGTATTTACTTCGTTCATGAATCTTTCTAAGATTTGTGCATTAAACATTCATATTTTCATACATCATGGAAATGGTTAGTCTCTCGAGTTCACATGGATATAGTTGGTGAATAAGGCATTGCATGCACCTCTAGACATTATATAATAAAAGCAAGAAAAATCTTTCGACCAACTTAGTATACTCTGTTGTAAATATAATAAATAAATTCAAGTTGAGCAGCTGCGCAAATACTGCAATGAAATGTCATAGATATTTTATTGGCTTCAATCTTGGCATTTTATGTTTGCTTCATGGTTTTAGTTTTACTGTGTTACAAATAGGTGAAAAAATGGCAATCAAATTGGTTGGAAGATATACAAATCCCTTCAAAATTGGTTCAACACGGTTCCTTGGATGCCAAGTTATCATGATTAAAGTTACATAATATTTACATGAATAAAGGAATAAAGGCTGTATTGAGAATTGGGTCATTGGAATAGATAATTTTTTTAAATATTAAATGATGTGAAGGTGAATATAATTTTAATATTGAATTTAGACATACTGCTAGGTTATCTATAAAGTTTGTGGTTGGATCAGTCTTATAGGGATCAAATGGTTGAGAGATAGTTATGAAATGGAAAAGAGTTTAGAAAAAAAAAAATTCAACATTCCACACCAAACATATCTGTTGAAAACCAACAAGAACTCCCTAAATTTACAATGGGTATTATTCTATGTGAGATATATAAGGGTAGCTGCAACAGACTGCGACAGATTTGTAGGCAATAGTGCATCGCAACTCAAAAGTAGCTGCAATCTATGGAATATATTCTCAATTACTCATGATCATTATTTCTGGCTCAAATAACAGTTTCCCTATATCCTCTGCTGTCATATTGCCACGACTGTAACAACTCATTGTAATTAGGGAAAGCCTGAAGATCAGAGATCTTCATGGCTGCCCAACAATAGTAGGAAGATGTTATGATTGTAATTGTATAAATATGAGCAACTACTCTGAGCCAGGGGTTTAACTTTTAACCAAATTATTGTATCAGCTGTGACTAAGGTTGCGTGTTCATCTGCCACTTTTTAATACAAGGAGTTTGATTTTTCAGATCTCGGTGTTTTAACGTGTGTTTCTTCCAGCATCTCTGTGTGAAGTTTGGGCCCACTTTCCCACAGGGATTGCTAAGTTAATTAGGTATTGTATTTATTATGTTGTGTGATTTTGTGATAACTTCCTTTATTTACTAAAAACTGCTACAATTATCAATTTACTGTGTGTCATTTGAATAATCAGTAATTGCATCTCTTGTAAAACTACAGTGTTGTGGTGTGTCAGTTGACTGAATATGTTAACTGTATTTTATACAACTGTGTGATAGCTATAACAGTCCTGTTCATCCCTAGTTCTTTCAATTGCTGATTTCTTTAGATCTTTGCAGTTTGTTCCTTCGCATTTATAATTGCAGAATTTTATTCCTATACTTTGAATTTCTAGAATAGCTTAATTTAATTCCTATAATTTGGATTTTTAGAATAACTAAATCAGGATAGTTGGATGGATCTTCAGATGGTTTTGTAATTAGGGATTTTACTTTCTGCAAAATTAATCTAGATGTTATTTCCTGAATATTTCAATTCTAGATTAAAAATCGTAGGAGGTACTTGTGATTTCATTCTAGACAAAGTAAATTAGATTAAGTGGATTATGGGATGAGTGTGGATGAACATGAAAGTGGGATCATTTACTTACAACATCAGCTACTTAGTGTTTTAAAGCATATAGAGTGCATATTATCCTTGAAATAAGAGACTTCCCTGGGTTGACAATTTATATTGAACACTTTGTATGTTGGCTTTAATTAACTTGCATATAGGGTGCCCAACATTTTGGTGCCGTTGCCGGGGAGGATAAGTATTAGACACTATTGTAGTTGCATCCAGTAATTATCTTTATTCTCCTCATTTCTTTTTAGTTTTCATGTTTGGGTTGCATGATTACAATAAGGGTACAGTGTGATCATCTTATAAATCCCATAACCCCACAGAACACTAACATTTCAGGTGGTCGAGGCCGAGGGAGAAATACAGCATTGGGGAGAGGAACATTCATTGATGAACTGGTTGATAGAACCAATTCTTCTACTAGGGCTTGCTGTTAGGAAACATCCATGAGAAGAATCCATGTCACCCTTGGAGTGGCAAAGTCAGTCTCTACAGTGGAGAACACACGAGGAGCTGCAACACCCTTGGACACCCCTGCATAGGAAGACAGAGTTAGTAATGCAGGATTGGTTGATCGAGACGTGATCTATCAGATTAACGGGAACCTTGTGACTGAAGAGGAGTGGACATAGGTCCATCAAAAATTCAATGATCATTGGAAGGATGAAGTCGATAAAACATGACAAAATATTAGTAACAGATGTGATCCCGAGGAGGAATAATCATTGGGAGAAAATCATCATCATGAGGGTAGTTCCTTACCTGAAGGGACGGTGGCTACACTTTAGTTCGCAATTCAACAACCAGAAGGGATAGCCCTCATGAAAAATATATCGCCATGGTTTTTTTCCTCATTTTTATGAGAAAGCGACAGAGGATCCAGACGAATTTCTTTTCAAATTTGACATCCTCTGTCACAGCTATGACTACACCACCAATGCACAAAAGCTAAAACTCTTCCCTACCACTCTGAAGGACAATGCATTACGTTGGTTTATGAGCCTAGGAGGCGGAACTGTCACCAACTAGGATAGGATGAAATATGTGTTCCTTGAGAAATATCAGGAGTATTGCAATACCAAGGATAAGACAGAAGAACTGTTTAAAATGATACATAAGGATGATAAAAGTTTGTAAGATTTTGTTGAAATTCTTTTATATAATGTGCAAAGAGTTGGACAGACTAATATGGGGTTAGATGTGCACAAAATAATCCTACTTCGCGAGATTAGGGATGATTTCCTAGACATGTTAACCCTGTTAGGAAAGGGGGATATCTCCAAGGAGTCCTTTGAAAAGATCATGGAACTCTGCAAAAGGTACTCCAGGGGGTCTTCGAGGAATAACAGACGAGACAAACAGGAAAAATTAGAATGTGATTTCTTCGACAGAACACATAAGTCATCTAGTGGAGGAGCTCTATCTCCTTAGAAATAGATGTCCTAAGGACAAAGCAGAAACAAGCAGTAGAGGATCTCACACTGGGTGTATTCTTCCCTAGATGTAGGAAGAACCACCCTCTAAAGGATTTCTCGCTTGACAAGGTAGAAGTATGTCAACTATGAGAGCTGAACCATGACACAAAAGAATTCCCATCACTACCTCAAGTTAAGGTTGTTCTGCAATCATCAACTCCAGAGGTGGAACCAGCTTACTTTATTGCACAGAAAAAGCCATTGCAGCCTCGAAATCTAGGTATGATTTCAGAATTGTTTCCATTTTTGAATAGCATGAATAATTGGAATAATATGCAGCATATGAATACATGATTCCCTTCATATTATTCTAACCCTCAATGGTACCCCTCTCAACCTTTAATGCAAAATTTTAACTCTTGGAACCCCTAGACACAGCCACCAAACCAACAAAATTCTTGGTCTTCTGGATGGAGGAATTTCCATCCAGGGAACCAATTTCCCCATAACTAAACCTCTCAATAGCTTCCACATCAAATATTTCCTCAACAACCATACCCCCCTCAATATCCTCAGCCTTATCAACAGTTGCAGCTGCAAATCTAGAATAATGGTGTCCCCAATATGTCGATACAACCTCAGCTGACTGCACAACCTAACCCTAACCCAAATAATAAAGCAGTCCATCAGTTTGAAACTGTCAACATGCCTGCTTACTCCATTACTCCTGTACCCTACAATGATATCCTCTTACAATTAGGAAAGGTAGTGGAGCCTTTGATCATTGAGGATGTTCCATCCTCTGTGTGTGAAGAAGGGATGAATCCATAGTATTTAACTAATACAGCGACCCCCATTATTGAAGACATTGAACATCCTACTAATATGCTGGCTAAAACACAAAATGATACATCTATCGACACACATCATAGCCAGTTGATTAGGGAACCACCATACCCTGAAAGATTAATGTTACCAAAGGTAGTGGGACAACCTCAGTTTAACCTCTTAGTAGAGTTAAAAAATATTTATGTTAAAATTCCCCTCCTCCAGGCCCTTCAAGACATACCTATCTATGCCAGAACTGTTCAGGATCTGTGTACAAGGAAACCAGGAAGGAAACCCAGGGATCCTCCCACTGTTCATGTCATAGGGAAATTATATGCATTAATAATGGGAAAAACCCTCTTGGCCAAATACGACGACCCTGGGAATCCCACTGTCACTATGCAGATTGGGCGCACACAGATAACCAACATACTAGTAGAATTAGGAGCAACAACTAATGTTATGACTATTGAAACCATAAGAAAACTTGGGCTCACTAATATCAGGACGACTCCCACCATTTTATAACTAGCAGATAGATCCACTATTAAACCTTAAATAATTTTGGATGATCGCATTAGCTCAGTTGATTATTGGGAGTACCCTACTGACTTCTTGGTTTTACAACCTAAGTCACAGCTAGGAGGACACCCATTGATCTTGGGAGGACCTTGGTTAGCTACAGTTGATGCTTGCATCAGCTGTTGATCTCGGTCTATGACCATATCAAATGGAACCAAGATAAAGAACCTCACTCTCTATCCTCCATCTCGGTTGAGCTTAGAAGCTGAAACTTTGTTATGGATGGAGCTAGAGGAAGAAGAGGGTGTTCAGCCATTGTTAACAATAGGGAAGGCCTTAACTTTTAAAGATGAAACTGAAGATGACGCCATTAATAATTTCATCAGTGAACCCACTTCTGTTAATAAGAAAATTTATCAGATCCTAAATTCTACTCTAGGTGAAGAGGAACAAGAAAATATCACAGAAGAGGCATTAGTTAGTGACATTCACATAGGTCTAGTGTTGAAAAACTTGAAGAGTGTTCCTATTGAGGTAGAGGATGGAAAAACCCTGAATACTAATCCTGGCCTTTCCCTAGATGAACAGAAGCGCCTGATAAGTCTCTTAAAAAAACACAAGGGGGCATTTGCCTGGGAATACACAGACATGAGGGGTATCCCCTCTAATCTGTGCACCCATCACATTTATATCAAAAGTGATTCTCGGCCTGTGTGCTAGCCTCAACGACGAATGAAACCCAATATTAGGGACATAGTGAAGGAAGAAATTCAGAAACTCTTGGAAGTAGGATTTATATATCCCATTTCAGACAGTGAGTGGGCGACTTCGCTCGTAATAGTACCCAAGAAGAATGGTAAATGGAGAATCTGTGTGGACTATAGAAATCTGAACAAGGCAACAAAGAAAGATCATTTCCCCCTACCTTTCATTGATCAAGTACTTGACACCTTATCCGAGAATAATTTCTTCTTTTTTCTGGATGGGTTTAGCAGGTACAATCAAATCTAGATTGCTCCTGAAGACCAGGATAAAACTACCTTCACATGTCCCTAAGGAACTTTTGCATACAGATTGCTTCCCTTTGGTTTATGCAATGCACCAGCCACATTTCAAAGAGCTATGATTGGCATATTTTCAGAATTAGTTAATGATAGTATGGAAATTTTTATGGATGATTTTACTCCTTATGGCAAAGATTTCAAAGAAGCATTGAAAATTTTGGAAAAGGTTTTAGCTCACTGCAAACAGGCCCAGTTATCTTTGAGCACTGAAAAGTGCCATATGATGATGAGTGAAGGAATGGTGTTGGGGTATTTTATCTCTACTGATGGCATCTAGGTGGACCCCTCTAAAATCAAGGTGATAAAAAATATACCTACTACTGCAACTCAAAAAGAAGTACGAAGTTTCTTGGGGCATGATGGATATTATCGAAGATTTATAGAAAAAATTTCCAAACTTGCCTCTCCTTTGTTTTCACTATTAATGAAGGATGTGAAATTTATTTGGAATGAGGCATGCCAAACAACGTTTGTTAAACTTAAGGAGAAGCTATCCACATCTCCCATCCTAAGAGGGACAAATTGGACCCAACCTTTTCACATTTCTTCAGATGCTTCTGATACTGCCATTGGAGTAGTTTTGGGATAGCAGGATGGTCAAGCACCTTATGTAGTCTTTTATATTAGTAAAAACCTAGCCCCTGCTAAACTTAATTATACTGTTACCAAGAAGGATTTTCTAGCCATTGTTTACTCCATTAACAAATTTTGACATTATATCACTTGATATCCTACATTTGTGCACACTGACCACTTGGCCATCAAATATCTAATGAATAAACCTGTTCCCAATGCCAAGGTAACTAGATGGCTATTATTATTATAGGAATTTGATATCACCATTATAGACAGACCTAGAAAGGAAAATGTTGTTGCTGATTTCTTATCTCATTTTACTAATAGTGATGATAATTTTCCTATTGAGGATTCTTTTCCAGATGAATACTTATTTGCGATTTCAGTTCACTCCCCTTGGTATGTAGATGTCACTAACTACTTGGCTGCAGGAAAGCTTCCAACACATTTTTCCAAAAGAGAAAAAAGGAAAATTATTCAACAAAGTGCCAGGTATTGTTGGATAGATGGTCATCTCTTCTACATAGGCCCTGATCTTGAGATCAGAAGATGTGTAAGAGAATATGAAATATTCCATATTTTGAAGGCCTGCCATGATGAGCCTTGTGGGGGGCATTTTGCAGATAGGATGACAGGACACAAAGCATTGAGAATGGGCTACTATTGGCCGACCCTTTTTAGTGATGCAAAAATATATGTCCAGTCTTGTGATAACTTCCAGAGGATGGGCCAACCCAATAGATTATATCAAATTCCTCTTCAACCACAACTAGTGGTTGAACCCTTTGACAAATGGATCGTATATTTTGTTGGTCCTATCATCCCTCATTCCAAGAAGAAGGCCTACATCCTGGTCTGTACTGACTACATGACGAAATGGGTAGAAGCTGCAGCTCTGGTGAAAGCCAATGACCAGGATCTGATCGATTTCCTGTATGGTGAAATATTTACCCATTTTAGAGTACCCAAGGAAGTGGTTACCGATAGAGGACCTATTTTTGTGTCACATCAATTCGAGGCTCTGCTACGAAAGTACCATATTTAGCACCGGATAGCTTCACCATACCATCCCCAAGCCAATGGCCAGGTGGAAAGCACTAACAAATTTATTGAAGCCATCCTTACCAAAATGGTCAAGAGCCATCATAGAGATTGGGTTGATAGACTTTCGGAATCATTGTGGGCATATTGTACTACTTGGCGCAACACTACAGGTTTCTCTCATTATGACTTGGTGTATGGGAAAAGTGTTGTCTTCCCAATTGAATTTGAAATTAAGACTTTGAAGACAGCTACGGAGGTAAACTTAGATGTGATCAAAGCCTAGAAAAGAAGATTGAATCAATTAAATGAACTTGATGAGAACCATTTAGTTGTTGTGGATCAGATAGTATTAATCCAGCAACAGAGATCCAATTGGCATGACCGATTCATCAAAAAGAAAGTCTTCTGCAAAGGAGACTGGGCATTATTATATGATTCAAGATTCAAAAGGGACTTCAAGGGTAAATTGCACACAAGATGGTTGGGCCCATACCTGGTAGATAGAGTATTTGATAATGGTACAGTCTGCTTGGTAACCATTGATGAGAATTGTGCACCTTTATTTGCTAATGGTCACAGGCTATGACTGTACCATAAGCCCATTTCAAAAGACACATTCACTTCACAGATTGCAGCTGATGTGGACTACCATTTAGAACAAGGGTAGGAATCTTTCTTTGCCCCTGTCAATCCTTAGTTAATTAAAAATAAATAAATAAAAAATTGTACATAAGTAAATGCCTATTTTTACTATTACTATTATCTTTTCTTTAGCACTTGATCCATTTTTTTTTTAAATGTGCAAGGAAGCACCTAAGGAGCGGTGGTCATTATCGGGCCTATTGGCCAAGGTCGTCCTTCTGTAACTTCCTGCATTAGAAAAAAATTCCTTCAACAAATCTGTTGCAGCCACAACACATTCCTTTATCCCATTCCGCGTAGCTGCAACACCATCAAAATCATTGCCTTTTCCCCCTTTCGCGTAGCTGCAACACCATAAATTATTGCCCTTTATCCCCTTTTGCGCAACTGCAAAACCGTAAAACTTTCTCCCTTCACCCCATTCTGCGCAGCTGCAACACGATAAAAATTCCCCCCTTTACCCCATTTCACGCAGCTGCAACTCCGTAAAACTTCTGCCCTTTACCCCATTCCATGCAGCCGCAACACCATAAAAATTCCTCCCTTTTCCCCGTTCCACGCAACTGCAACACCGTAAAACTTTCTCCTTTACCCCTTTCACACAGCTGTAACACCATAAATTCTCACCCTTTATCCCCTTTTACGTAGCTACAACATCGTAAAACTTCCACCCTTTACCCCATTCCGCGCAGCTCCAACACCGTAAAACTCCCCCCCTTCACCACATTTTGCACAGCTACAACACTATAAAACTTCCTCCCATTACCCCGTTCCGCGCAACTCCAACACCGTAAAACTTCCACCATTTTTCCTGTTCCGTGTAGCTGCAACACCATAAAACTTCCGCTTTTACCCTGTTCAGTGCACCTACAACACCCTCAACTTAAAGCCTTTTTCGGATTTCGATAGCTGCGACACTGTTTCACTTTTGTCCATTTTCACCTTTTTCGGCAGCTGTGACTCTACCACAATTAGCTAATTTTTCTATAATCCAAGGCCATGACTCTGCTAAGCTACTTGATTTCTTTATGGTCTGCAGCTATGACTCCTCCATTATTGGTAGAATCCTTCGCAACAGTGGTTAGCGACTCCTCTAGATCTGGCTCCAATTCCTGATGCCGGTGATTCTGATTTATAATCCAGCATTCATTATGTTTCCAACTAATTTGACACAATGGTTTTGGTTCACTGGCAGAAAAGTTCATTACAGCATACCCACAATAATGATTACACTTAAATGGTTGCACTTCATAGGCTCTACTATTTTCCAAAGGTCACCATTCATCGCATATTTTTGAAGGTATGGTTCTGATTATCTACTTGATTAAGTATTAACTAGATCTGACAATATTAATCATACCTTCCTTTCTATGCCCATTATTACACCTGAATATCATTAACCATCCACTCGTATGACTTAATGTCTATTTATGTTACCTAATAACTGCCACCTTTCCTGATTTGGGATAAATTCCAAACATTCCTATGCTCTGAAACTTTCTAAATTTACCCAACTCCACTCTCAGTTGTTCATGCATACTCTGTGCTTTAACGTCCATTATTGGGATTTTTAATATGTCGAACTGAGAAACACTTCTGAAGGCAAACAAACATGGGTATCCTAGCTCGGCATGAACCTCCAAACACATGAGAACTAAGAAGAAATGCTGAAGTTTTTGCTATTTTTGAAGGTGTGGGCTGGACTGAATGGGTTTCATCGTGAGACAGCTCTACAATTTTCCTTGAATCTTACAGAAACCCACTCAAAATTTTGGGGGTTACGTATCAAAGTTTGTGAAGTAATAGTGGCTAAGGTCACTAGTCATCCTCAGGTGGGCAGAGCCTAGTTTGGACAAAGAAACCCCAATCCTGCAGCAATACAGGATTTTTTTAGAGAAGTGGAGTACATTCAATAATCACGGAGCGGGATAGCATTACAGTCACTGCCTCAGCCATGGAATCAAGTATCAATTTTCCTCAAGAAGTATATCACCTGTGAAGGTAGGTATCAAACAGTTTATTACTCAGAATTTCCTTTATTATCTCATCTCCATCACAGATCCTTGCTAAAAATACCATTTTATTTATTCAATGATTTACACCATATGGAGGGGTTTGTTAGAATATCCAAGCATCCAAGATCCTCCCTTACCCACCATGGCCTCATCAAATTAAAATTTTATGGGCCTTATCTCAACAAAACCAAACTTGGGAGTAGTTTATAGGTCAAATCCAAGAACCCGCCCTTTTTCCCGGTGTTCCAATAGAAGAGGAGTAGAAGTACCTGTACTCATGAGGCCTATTCAATACCAAGAAAAGCCTACCAATCAACAGTTGGGGGGAAATGAAGAGCAACAAGATGTTCAAAGTCCCTCCAATTTGGTTGAGGGGTGGGGGGGAATGAGACTGGATCGGAGGATCAGTCAAAATACCAAGCAGAACAATTGGAGGAGAATGCACAAGAAAACCCTGTTGAGAGACTAAATAATTTGGAAGTTCTAACAAAAGAAGCTGAAACTGGAGCAGCATTAGATGCTGCAACAGTTGAAGCCAAATATGTTATAGCCATGATAACAGAAGAAAACATGGAGGTTTTGACCATTGAATCTTCCCCTGAATGGGGAGGAACTCTGATCGAGGAAGAACAAGAAAATGTTGAAACAGAGGATATCCCTTCCACATCAGTTGCAAACCTAGAGATTCTAGCACCACGGAGAGAAAGGAGGATATCAAAAGATGAAATACGGGCATCACCACCAATAAGATGAAAAAGAACCAGGTCAGTTATAGCAGCAAAAGTAGAATGGGTAAGATGGGAAACCCTAGAAGCACAAATCGAGTTCCCCATTATGAGACCCAAATCAAATGATGCCACACATGAACTGGCTACATAAGAACCTCAAATTGAAGGACTTCTGTGTGAAAATGGGCTATTAAAGGAGGAAGTACAATCACTCCAGAAGGAATCATGCAATAAGCAGGCTGAAAGGAAGCTGCACACATTGGTTGAAGTTGCAGACCAATTAGAAGGATCAACTACTACTGAGTTTGGTGATGAGGAAGAAAGAGTGGTTTGTCCTGTGTGTGGAGAAATCTTTAACGAATTAGGTTACAAGGTCATAGTTCGTGCCTTTGTGACACAACAACTCATACCTACAGCTGTGGAAGAACAAGGACAACCTAATTGGAAGGATGGTGAAGCTCCCCAAGAGAAACTCCAGCAAATAGAATTAGCGGATAAACAATATGTTGATACACAAGAACCAGCATCTTTGAATATTCCTGTTGAAATTGCCACCCAAATTGGGACAGATGAACCAGAGGCCGAGGTTATTCCTAATTTTGTTGAAGAAGTTTGCACTATGAAT
The DNA here is from genome assembly GCA_001517045.1 of Pseudotsuga menziesii. Taxonomy (NCBI): domain Eukaryota; kingdom Viridiplantae; phylum Streptophyta; class Pinopsida; order Pinales; family Pinaceae; genus Pseudotsuga; species Pseudotsuga menziesii. The sequence goes on along the minus strand of LPNX010614579.1, from coordinate 56,760 downwards.
CCTGAACCTTCTCAGGACACAGAACCAATAGAGATGGAACCCTAGCAGCAGAATAATGAGGTTGAACAAGATGCTCATACACAAGAACCAGCATCCTTGACTATTCTTGTTGAAGTTTCCACCCAAATGGGGGAAGAAGAACCAGGGATTGAAAACATTATAGAATTTAATAAAGAAGTTTGCACTGTGACTCCTGAACCATCTCATGACACAGAGATAATAGAAATGGAATACCAATAGCAGGAAAATGACGAAGTTAACCAGGATGTTTCTACACAAGAACCAACATCCTTGGAATTTTTTGTGGAGACTCTCAGGATGCAACAAGAATCCAACCCCACAATGGATATCATTCCTGATTTGTATTTAGGAGAGGATGAACAAATGCAATCACAATCCTCAGGGGACACTAAAATCCTTGAGGAACATCTCCATATTGAAGAAGACATGAAAGCAACTCTACAATCCCATCGGCATGAAGAAAGAAAAGGGCAAGCCTCTGTTACAAAAGAACCAGCAGCCCTGCATCCCCCTTTTGAAATTGCAGCTGATAATCAGGTAGAAAAGGAGATTAAAATTAAGGAGGAGGTTGTCCCACAAGAACCAACATCCTCTCAATCAGCTATTGAAGTTTCTATAGGAGAACTCCAAAAAGAGGATGTTGTTACACAAGAACCAGCATCTCCAGAAGTTGTTTCAGAACTACCTATGGTTGAAGTTGTTGTAGGAGAAATTCAAGGAAGGGATTCTATTACATAAGAACCAGCACCCCCAGAAGATATCTCAAAAGTGCAAGATGTTCAAATTGGAACATCAGGTCAAAAGGTATGGACTCAACTTCCTCAAAATTTTATCAATTTGGATTCTGATAATGAGGAACATCCTAAAGAAGAAGAAATCCTGAAGCTTACAAAAGAACTCTCAATCCTGAGAATAGAAGTGAGGAAGTGGAGGAATTAGGTGGAAAGATATCAAGAAGGGATGGTTTCCCTCACTAAACATAGAAACACTATCAGGGAATTGAAGGAAAAATGGGCAGAAGAACTCATGACCCAGAAACTCCGTGGGGAGGAGTTACAGAAGGAGCTAAAGGAGTTGAAAAAGTTAAAGTCCATGCAGGTGGAAAAAGACTAGTTGTATACTCTTTCTCAGGAATTGTTGGGTACCAGAGTACCATCCTCCTCTTATCCTATGTTTTTATTTGAGTAGATTATTTGGTTTAAACTAAGGGTTGTGAAAGAAGGGAGATCATATGAAATGTCAACCTTGGATAAATTCCTGGAAACTTTTCTGGGAAGTGATTTCGAGGATCAGAATTTACTGTGTGAGATTTATTTACATGAGTTGGATTTCCCTTTGGACCGCCATTTGAATCCTGTTCCTTTCTTAGGTGATGTTCAGATGAGGGATTTTGCCTCCTTTGTGAGAAATCATGTTCAGTGGGAAAGTTCTTTCCAAACTTTCTCTCACAATGAGGCCCACTCTAATCTTTGGATTCAAAGTGAACCTCAGAATCCTCGTCTTCTCCTTGGTCGACATCAGAGTGTACTCTCATGTCCCATCCAAACTCGACATATAATGGAACTTCAAGAAAGGGTTATTTCCACTTGTACCAGCCAAATTTCCATACATCAACAAGTGGCTTTGGAAGGTAGTCAGCACAGATGGCAGGTTTCCTCTCCAACCCTTAGAAATGGGACCCCTACTGTTACAGAAATTTTGAACAAGCACTTTCCAAGATTGAGGATTATGTTGGATGCATGAGGGAATGTGGGGTTAATTGGCTTGGACTCAAATTTAAATTTCCTCTCATCTGGTGGCCAGCAAAACCGTATAGGGAATATTTCTCATTAACAAGGGCAAAAGAGCATAAGTGTTGGAGATATTGGGTTTTCCATAAGGGATTTGTAGAAAAATAAGGAACATCTAAATTCCCATACAACTTTTCCTCTCTCCATGAACGAAGCATAATTCCATATTCAAATTCAAAATAATGGAGGTTGTTGCATGAGGACATCCAACATGACAGTTGGGGGGAGATGTTGGGCCCAGAAATGGACCCTTTTTTACCACCCTTATCTACCTCTTTTTTCCTCATCCTACTCTATTATGCATGCTAAATAGATGTTTTTCCCCCACTTGGTCCCTTAAGTCATGCAGGTATGGTTAATCATTGTCTTATTTTATTAAATCTTAAGATTGTGGTAATCAGGGATTTATATCTTAAATTATGCTAACATATGGTGGTTTTATAAATATAATTCGAGATGTAAAGAATACAAGTGTAGTGGGTCAAACATACCAAAGGAGGGATATACATTCATTGCTGAGTTGATATCCATCCATTCCATCATTTCCCAAAGAACACGGTCCCAGGGTATTATTCTATGCGAGCTATACAAGGGTAGCTACAATAGGCTACGACAGATTTGGAGGCAATAGTGCGTCGCTGCTCAAAAGTAGCTACAATCCATGAAATATCTTGTCAATTACTCATGATCATTATTTCTGGCTCGAATAACAGTTTCCCTATATCTTCTGCTCTCATCTTGCCACCACTATAACAGCTCATTGTAATTAGGGCAACCTGAAGAGGAGAGATCTCCATGGCTACCCGATAATAGTAGGAAGATGTTATGATTGTAATTGTATAAATATGGGGAACTACTCTGAGATAGGGTTTGAACTTTTAACCAAATTATTGTATCAGCTGTGATTAAGGTTGCGTGTTCATCTGCCACTTTTTAATACAAGGAGTTTGATTCTTCAGATCTCAGTGTTTTAACGTGTGTTACTTCCAACATGTCTGTGTGAAGGCTAGGCTCACCTTCCCACAGGGATTCCTAAGTTAATTAGGTATTGTATTTATTCTCTCGTGTGATTTTGTGATAACTTCCTTTATTTACAGTAAGTTGCGACAGTTGCCAATTTACTATGTGTCAATTGAATAATCAGTAATTGCATCTCCTATAAAAATGCAGTGGTGTGGTGTGCCAGTTGAATGAATAGGTTAACTGTCTTTTATGCAACTGTGTGATAGTTGTAACATCCCTATTCATCCCTATTTCTTTCAATTTTTGTTTTCTGTAGATCTTTGCAGTTTGTTCCTTCGTATTTATAACTGCAGAATTTTATTCCTGTACTTTGAATTTCTAGAATAGCTGAATTTAATTCCTGTACTTTGGATTTCTAGAATAACTAAATTAGGATAGTTGGATGGATCTTCAGATGGTTTGGTAATCAGGGATTTTACTTCTGCAAAAGTAACCTAGATGTTATTTCCTGAATCTTTCAATTCTAGATTAAGAATCGTAGGAGGTACTTGTGATTGCATTCTTGATAAAGTAAATTAGATTAAGTGAATTATGGGATGAGTGTGGCTAAACATGAAATTAGGATCATTTACTTACAGTATCAACTACTTAGTGTTTTATAGCATATATAGTGCATATTATCCTTGAAATAAGAGACTTCCCTGGGTAGACCATTTATATTGAACACTCTGTATGTTGGCTTTGATTAACTTGTATTTAGGGTGCCCAACAAGGTTCACCATCAAGTTATGATATTTCCCCTAAGTATATATATATCGATGCTTAAATTCCTATTAAAATCATAAATTGTTTCAATATTGTGTCAAGGGCATGCCTATAAAGCCTTCGATTAGGAAGATAGTGAATCCACACATATGGTGTTATCTCAACACCCATAATCCAATTAAATACCTTTTTTTTTCTTTTTTCACTCCTCAAGGAATTGAGCATTATTTCTATCATTCTCGTAAGTAATGGACACGAGGAAATGCTCTTGTTGTCCTTTTTACCTTAGGTCGAGAATTTCCCTATCAAATAAACTACCTGACTTTGTTACCCAAGGTGGATTGCATTTCTCAACCTTCCCATGCATTTTAATGTTTACTCAAGCAGGTTTTTGTAGCTATAGTTTTCTTTTTTTATCAAAATCTCATTCCTTGCCCATTACTTTAACCATGGACCCTAAAATGGGTACACTTCAGAATTATCATGTAAAAGGGCCTTGAGAAAATTTTCTTGACCTCTACAAACCAAAATCCTTAACCTTATGTACAACTACATAATTAAACCATCAATACAGAGGATATGTTTGGGTAGTATGTAGTAACTCTTGAAACAATATTCTTCCATGGAATAGCGTTAGTTTGATGTCACTACAATTTATCATCAAACTAAGATTAATTTCCTTAAATTTTTATTCATTGGCATGGTTTTGTTCATGTGTTTGTTTATGATTCTAATTGTTAGTTGATTGAAGTCAATACTCAATCAAATACCCAATGAGAATAACACTTCTACATTACTTCTAGTCTCAACCAAATGAGAAAACTATGAGTGCAGCACAGAGTCCAACACTCTTATTTTCATTCAATTAAATGCCAGTAGTCACATTGGAGCATTCTCATAAATAAATTTTCTTTCCTCCATTTTTTTCCAACTAAATGAAAAAGCAACAAGTATGTATCTGCTTACAACAGAGGTTGTAATGAATTAAAAATTGAATGGGCTAGTTATGTAATGAAGACACAAGTCTTGTCCTATCAAAATATGGAAAACTCTACGGGTTGATTGTAGGTTGAAACCACAATGCATAATAGTATGTAGCAACACTCATTAGAAACTATGTTTGAGATTATAACTTTGGATAACAACTCTTATTTCTACACCTTTCATCTTCCTTCAACTTTGATGAAATGACTTGGAGTGGCCAATCGTTGTTTCCAAGGGAACGAGCTTGAGAAAGCAATAACATATTGTATATAATGCTATAATCTAATGAATTTCATTTGACAATACACCGGAACATAACAATTATATTAATAATGCAATCTCACAACATATAATACATTCAACACATAATTTAACCTAGAGAAACCTAAAGGAGAAAAAAAATCTAGTATCAAATAACTATGGTCAATCTTATATCTTGACAATTTGTAGGTTGCAATGAATTTTGGCTCTCTGGTTCATTTACAATCATTTCACAGTAATTTTAATACAAAATTCCTTTTGATCTTTTCCAACTAACACCTTATGATTTCGTGTTCCTAAGTTTATGGAAGATTAATCTTTAATAGGGGTTAATTGAAAGACTAGGCATCCCCAATATTCAACTCCCCCAACTGTAATGCTTCTCTTCTCCTTTGTCTTTTTTTTAACAACAATGTAATGTGTTGTTCTTTTTTTGTTATTGTCTTTATTTCTATTTTATATATGCATTACATGGAGGCATGGATTTTGTGGAGGTGTTATGTGGATTTACCATAACTTTGGCTCACTTTAACTAAACATAAAGTTGGTCGCTTCAAGTGAGCCTTTGGGATTCCTCAAGGAATTTTGGTCTTGTCTAAATTCCCAACAAATAGGCTAAGATAAATTCTACCTAATCTTATATCGAAGAGCCAAATAATTCCCTTTACTAGTATGAGAAGTAGATATTTCAAGATAATGTTCTTGTATCTTAGTTGATTAATGAGCAATATTACCTGAGATAAAGGTATGGGACAACATAAATTTAACAATAGACATAGGCACTTTTTCGAGGATCTAAAAGGTTAGCTAAATTACATCAAATGAAAAGAAAGTATGTGAAGTTTCTTTCGGGCATCGAGATCTCGTAAGATAAAAAAAAAGAGGGGGGTGTAAAAAATCCATGTGAACCATCCATGATTTTCTTCTTAGACTATGTTCCATTTTCAAAGGTTAATGTCGGGTCACAAGTAATGCAACATACCAAATTTGGCAAGGTTAACATGTTGCGTAAATGGTGTAATTGAAATGGTGACATTTTATTTCAAAGGAATACTTTAGGAATAGGACACTCCTGCATCCCATGACGTGAGCTTTGCCATAGTGCATAGCAAATATATTCGATAAATTTTATCAAATTATGTCACATGGCTTCACAGTAGGTATAATGCAAAATAATACTCAAATATCTTAGTTCAAGGCTCTTTCACATAATAAATGAAACTGCTTTAAACTTTAATATAAATTTGACAAATCTCAAAAGAATCGTCGAAAATTGAACCAATTATTCTGAATCTTTAACGAAAAATCTACCATTGCCATAAAACTTGAGCAACTAACTGCTTTTTTCCTTGAGAGATGTCCGCTTATAAAGCCAAATATGTAAAAAAAATGGTCCACTTCTTCAAAGTAACACTATGAGAATTATTGAAATGCTTGTTTCTTCATTCCATTTTAAACCAAGACCAAAATTTCCTTAAGAGTACAAATAAAGTTATCTTTTGTGTTAAGATTGATATCCACTTCTTGTGCCTTGGATGTTCTTGGTAAAAATGAGGGTATGGATGGGAGGGTGTCCAAAACAACCTTGTAGGGTGTCATTTTGGTAGCACCATGATAGGTGGTATTGTACTACCTTTATGCAAGGGAGGTGTAGGGGGGACGGGGAGGAAGTACTAAACCCAATCTCTAGATCATTCAATGTAAAACCAAATGGCTAACAATATTTGTATGTTCAACACCTTACAACATCTATTACTTGTTATTAACTCCAATATCTCAAAACCTGCGATATACATAAGTATTATGACATGCATCATCATCGTGGACATTGACGTTGTCATGAGTCATCATCAATTCCATATGGTACATCAACATCATCTTGATCATCATCCTCATTATCATCGTCATCACTAGCATCAAGTACATCATCAACAAAATCATTGTCATCATTTTCATTATGGCCATGCATATTCCATTAGTGTTTTTAATCACTCATCAACATTAGGATTCATGTCATGTAATTGTTAAGGTCATTTATATGTTGTTACAGTCATTTTGATGATAATAGGGTTGTTTAGATGTCATTACAGACATTTAGGTGCCATTAGAATCAATTAGGATCCAAAAGTGATACCACATGCATAATCATTACTGACATCCACATCGTCATCATCATCATACAATAAATCAACATCATTGCCATTTTCGTAGTCATCATCAATATAATTGTGATAATAATGAACAAGGAGCCATACTACCTCACAAGAATGGATGATATACTCTTATATTTATCAAATCATATCCATACGCTCCATCATAATTAGCATAATTTTGTTAGGGACAATCATATGCCATTAGGGTTTATCAAATGTTGTTGGGGACACTAAACTTCCATAAGAGTAATTTAGGTGACATTAAGGTAATTTACCCCTCATTAGGATTAATCATGATCCAAAAGTTCCATGATTACGATAAATTAGGTGCCACTCAAGATAAATCAAGATCCAAAAGTACTATCACTGAATCATGATCATTGACATTGACATCAATATATTTGATGTTATGTCAGATATTTTCCGAACATAATTCCTATCTCTAAACGTTGTGCAATTTCTAGCGCAGTTCCTTTCAAAAAAATTGGCATTATTCCAGGTGCTATACCTGGATCTATACCTGGCGCTATGTTGGATGTTTTCTAGGCGCAGTTCCTAGATCTATACTTGGCACTATGTTGGATGTTTTTCCTGTTGAAATTCATGGTGCAATTCCTATCGCTAACCCTGGATTAATATATGGTGCTATGTTATTGAGGACATTTTTTTGGAGGCTATTCTTGGCGTTATATGGGATGATTTTGTGGACGTTAATTCGGAAATTAATTGGGATTATAATTGGGATACTAATTGGGATGATACTTCTGATGTAAACTGGGATGTTAATTGGGATGCTAATTAGCGTCGAAAATAGTGCCAACTTTTAAAAAGGGACAGTAATTGGGATGCTAATTGGGACGCTAATTGGGATTCTAATTGGGATGCTAATTAGCATCCAAAATAGTGTCAAATTTTAAAATGGGACACTAATTGGGATGCTAATTGGGGTTCTAATTGGGATGTTAATTTGGATGCTATTTGGGACGTTAATTGGGATGTTATTTAGCGTCCAAAATAGTGCCAACTTTTAAAAGGGGGCAGTAATTGGGATGCTATTCGGGACTCTAATTGGGATGCTAATTTGAATGCTAATTAGAGTCCAAAATAGCGGCAATGTTTAAAAGGGGATGCAAAAAATTCCATAAAAAACACCATCCCATGGAAAAGTGTCCACTTTGTCCAAAAAATGATGAAAAATACACTAAAATTGATAATGGAAGCTAAAAAGGAAGCTAAAAGAGACACTAATCATAGGTTTTTGTTGTAGTGCATAGAAAAGGATACACCAATACCCTGGTTCTCCACCCACTACTGGAAGGATGCTAAGACCTCCTTACAGACATGTACCATGCCCTAGCACCACCCTACCACCCTTGAATTTGATATTAATAAACTTCCTAGACTATCTTCAAACTCTGCCTCTGGATTTCTTTACTTGGTCTTCTGTCTTGTTGCTACAAGAGTTTAGATTGTAGAGATACACTCTACATTCTCCAACTTCTGGTCTTCTCCTCATATAGTCATTATTCACACTCAACGACACCAGAGACCACTTTATCCTTATTTATATTTTCAACATTCAATCAACAGAGACACCCATTCTTCTATCCATATTTTTGTATATATATCAAGTATCTTTACATCTCTTCAGACTCTTCATGTATTTTCATATTCACACCTCTTCAAATAGCACACCCCTGTTTTTTATTTCTTCACACCTCTTTGAATATCTATCTAGTTAATTAATTAATTTGTATCTATGTAATGTCACTGATTTTTATTTAATTAACTAATTAAATCATACTCAAAACTGCGAGATCTATTCCAAGACTAAAAGCTTCCTCTTCCTCTTAGGCTGTGGGATTTTTATCTCATGGATGCGAACTTCCTTCATCGCAGGCTCATCATCCATATACAAGTAGTAGGATTCTTCTGACCACGGGATTACTCAAACCCAATCCTATGGGCTTCTTTTCCTCCTCTACGAGCTTCTCTTTATTCCCTAAAGAATTTATCATGCTATATTCTCCTCTACAGGCTCCCTGCGGATATTCCCTAAAATCATGTTAACTAATTTATAGTTAAACCTTTAAGACATGTTCTTCCGCAATCTACTTTCCTCACTTATCATGAACCATTGACCTTTGTCCCAAACTGTTGCATGGTCGTAGATCCAGGGTGGGATGTCACTAGCAAATTTTTGAACTGTGACATTCTTCAACACATATTTTCACACTTGTATTTCCACCTCAATCATTCAGCACCGTCGATCTCCTTCAATATTTTGTGACCTTCGATATGAGGTGGAAATCACATATCGAATGTGCCTATTTCAAATATCATTCTATGATTTTCAAACCAATATATCCGCACCAAAAATGTTCTGCACCATCGATATCCCATGGGATTCTTTGTGACCGTCGATGTTCTGGATCGAAGGATGTGGAAGTTGGAAACTCAACATTTCAAAACTTTGAACCTTTTTGTTTTCATGGTTCCACACCCGCACTAGCCTTTCTATCCTATCCTTTTCGTACAATTGATCTCTCACAAAAGTCTTTCTGACCGTCAATCTTTGGGATCACAGGATGTGGAAGTCAGAAACTCAATTTTCCATGACTTCAAATTCTGTCGTTTTGCACCCGCACTGACCTTTCCTCCCTATCCTTTATACACCATCGATCTCTCACATAAGTATTTCTGACCATCGATATTTCAGATCGCTGGATGGGGAATTCAGAAACTCAATGTTTCAATGAATTCAACCTTTTAATTTTCATGGTTCTGCACCCGCACTTTCTTTCTTGTACTGCAGAATGCGGAAGTCAGAAACTCAATGTTTCCAACTTCAACTCTCTGCTTTTTGCACCTCCACTTCTTTTCCAAACCTTCTATCTATTTTAGCAGATCACTTCTCAACCGTTGGATCTTGGTTCTATATGAAACTTATGTCTTTTCTACTTTCCTTGCAAATATACTATCGATCATCAATATTCTTGCAGAATGATTCTCAGCCATCCTATTTATATCCTTTACGGAACACTTCTCTACCATTGGATCTTGGATATTTACTGAACTTCAACCTTTCTGCCTATCTTATGCGAAATTGATCCTCAACTGTCAAATATTATGTAGGAATGCTTTCTCATCGTTGGTCTTTAGGATAGTGGAAACCCATACTATTCTATACATCTTTCCACACTTCAACTCTTCTGCACCGTCGATCCTCTTCGACTTAGATCTCGACCATCAATCTATGATCTGATGAAGGTTGCAAATCCTCACTTTACTTTGTTTTAACACTTATCCATTTCTAATTTTGACATGCAAATTAACACTTTTCTTGGCTTTGGCAAATTGACAATTCACATGTCTGAGTGCCAAGAGAGAATCTGACTTCATTGCTTGGTATCCAGTTCACTTGGAAACATGCCTACTTATTGTGATGAAATAATCATCACACAGATAAACATTGGTGGATAATTCCAAGTGCCTCATTCAACCCTATGAATTTGACACTTCGTCAAATTTCTATCTTTAGTACCTAAAGTACATTTTCTTCATTTTGGCTGACTGATATTTTCCTTATCTGATCACCATAACAAAAAAAAAGAGCAAGGATAGAAATCCATTTCAACACTGAACAAGACCATATCACTTTTCAAAATTACTATCAAACACACATCCTCTGGAAGGAATTTGAGAATAGTCTTCCAACCTTTTGTTATGACACTTTGACAAATTTCTTAGTCTGAACCAATCTGCCTAAAAACATTGTTTTGGAAGGTCCATAACTTATTCCTCAGCTTCTTCCAAGACAATCTAAAGGCATGGTCAGATAGAGAAAACACAAGTATACAATACCTCTATGTGATGCAGGCATTTAATTTAACCCATTATTTATGGCGAGCATCCTATTGAGACTACTTAGTCATATTTATCTCCACTAGTGTATAACTGTGTTTTTGTAGACTCATACCTTTCTCCCCAGAGATGTTTAATTCAAACTGAGACCTTTAATAGATAGCCATTATAACAATGTATAGCCTACCATGGTACTTCTTTCCACCTTATTATCTATGCCATGCCATGCCTTTTCATCATATCTTCATTTTCATCATTAATGCCAAGTCATCACTACCTTTGTCTTTCCTTTGACTTATACTAAGTTCATGTTCTATCTTTCCTTTTTCATTCACTGATTTTACTTCTCCATCATGTCCTTTTATTATCCTTTGTCATTCATGAACTAATTTTTCATCAATGACAACTATAATCCATATTGCCAACACAAAAACTTTACAACCTTTACGTACAAACTTTTTCATTTGCAAAGCTGAAATTTGTCTAACATAAAATTTTCTAGGTATTCCTTGAAGTGTAATTGTTTCTCCTTTTTCATCAATACATGTAAGTGTTTTATCCAAGCAATTTAAAACTACTCTGTGTTTTTCCATCCATACCATACCTATTAAAACATCATATGCCCCTAGAGGTAATACATTTAATTTCACTTGATTTTTGAATTGACTCATAAACATTTCACAATTTTCAACATAGCTAATGACCTTTCTCTTGGTTCTTGTAGATAACTGAACTATCCAATACTTTTCAAACTTTTTCAAATTCAAGTTACAACTTTCTTCTATACTAGGTGACACATAGCTCAAACTAGCACCTAGGTCTATCAAAATAGAAATAGTTTTGTTATGTATCATTTATTTCAACCATGGATGTTTAGTGATCAGAACGGTAGATTCTCTAAGGATGGATTAATTCTAGGCATCTCGTTTTCTCCATCACCAACAGTTGCTTCCTCCTAAATTGTATGCACATTGATGAAATTCCTCTTTCTATTTGGACAATCCTTTTCATAATGAGATCCCTGACATTCTTAGAATTTACAGGTTCTCTTTGTTCATTATTTTTACCATGATTATTAGGTATATCTTTGTTTTCTACTGTTGTAAAAGTCTGATTTATATTAGTTTTAAAAAAAATTCCTTGATAAATATTCTTAGAAGAATAATTTTAGGTGTTATTTCCGAAATTTATGTTGGGCTTAAAACCCTTCCTTCTTTGTTCAAAATTATGTGTTATTTTACTCTTCCAGTTAGGTATGCCTCTTTTTTATTTTTTCTTTGTTCATAACAAAAAATAGCTTTCCTCATTGCATCCTCAAGGGTTTTTGGGATATCGTATTCAATTTTGTCCTTGAAAATAAGAGGTAAACAACATAGAAACCTCTATATCTTATGATTTTCATCGATAATATAAGGTACATATCGTAATAAACTTAAAAATTTACTACTTAGTTCCTTCATAGACATTGAACCTAACTTAAGATCATAAAACTCCTTAGTTCTTTCTTCATAATACTATTCAGATAAAAAAACTATTTTAAAATATTTCATGAAAGTCCTCCAAGTTACATACTTTTCTTTAATGTTTTTCACTCTTTTTATATCCTACCACCATATATCATATTTTCCTATTAAGTTATAGATATCCATTCTAGTTTTCATCCTATCTGAGTAATTATATATTTGAAAATGTTTTTCATACCTGATAGCCATGCCTCAACTTCTTCACCTTTTTCCACCTCACCATTAAACATAGGTGGTTTTTTCTTCTTAAAATCTCCTAAAATTTATTCGTAAGGTTTATATTTTCTCTTTTTAGGACTATTGTCGCTATCACTACTTTCACTAAAATATTTATGCTTTTATTTGTGTGACCTAACCTTAATTCCTAAAGAGGAATTACTTTCATTATCAGAAAAAATTTAACTTCTTACCTTTACGTTTGTAAGATATAGCTCCAGATTCAGTTTCATGTTCTTTTCTTTTATCCTTTCCTCTGTTATGTATTTTATCTAGGAATATTTGATTTAGTTCTTCCCATGCTCTTAGGATTCTTTCATTATCTTCCTTTACAGTCTGTGATTCAGCTTTTAAGTCTTTTACAGTTTGAAGCAATTCAAATGGTTGATTATTTAGTTCCACATATATATTATCTGGATTATTATGACATGATCCATCTTCAGCAGATGCTTCTACTCCTCCCATTTCTTGCAAAATAAAAATTTATATTTGTGTACAAAAAATTTTTTTAAACATAATCAATATTTTTGTTTTCATATGTTTTGTATGCGAGTTGAGCCAACTTCAAGCCTAGTGTTTGGAAACTCACTCTGATACCACATGTAACAACTCCAAAATCCACAAGTAAAAAAGTATTGTTAGTTGGGGTTTATCCTAGGTTACGACATAGCTCATACGAAAAATTTTGGTGAATACTACATTCCACTTACATCCTAGGACTTAGCTTAACTATAATTTTAACAATCTAAAAATGAAAATCTAAGTAGGACAACAAAACTGAAGAAGTTTACTTTCTTGATCATAATGATTAACTATCAATCTTGATTGTCGTGGTTTAAAGTTGATGTGCTTGCATCGTCACGTTAATGTATCCTCCATATCTTGTCCTTTGTTACAGTTTTTTGTGGATCCAAGAAGTAATACAGTTTTGTTTACAACCCTATCTTGACGTTTAAGGTTTACAGGGTCTTAGGGTCTTACTTAGCTTATTGTAAGCTAATGTGTTTCTAATTTGGTGATAATGTAGGTGTCTTACGAAAAAGGACTCACTCCATCCCAAGAAATAAAAACATCTATGATTCTAAGGTGACAAGCAAAGGCTTAAGAAAACAAAGGTTTCAAAAGGTGAGGTCTTAGAATAAAAAGGAAAACTATTTTTGTAAAATATTTTGATCTTAGAGTAAACCTTTATACCATGGACTAAATAAAACCTCAATCCAAAAATTGTTTTTGACTATAGAGAAGAGGGTAATAAAAATGAGTCGGCGTGGAGGTAGGTGAGAGTTCTAAATGCAATCATGTGAAGTTTTTTTTAAGTGCTCTCCAACTGGAAGGAAAGGTTAAAGTCTAAGCCCCAATGTTCTAGGTCATTCAAAAAAAAATTTGTATGTTTGAAAGGTCGAGGGCTCTCAACCCTTCCTGCAAGGGTAAAAGCTCTCACATTCCCCAGTTCTCTTCGCAGCGTGGATGTCATTTTTTACTCACAAAGTTAAAGCGACATTTTCTGCATTATGGTAATTTTGTAACCTTTTGTGCTTGGTTTTGTTTTGATGTAAGTATTTATTCTAACTGTTACAGTTTTAATTTTTGACCCTTAACCTCTATTAGATCTCACAGGGGGGTTTCGAGGAGAAGAAAAGTCTTCAGCTTGGTTGTAGAGTTAGTTAAGTTCAAGTTTTAGCGTCGAAGAGGGCTCTGGTAAGACCCAAGAACCTTGAAACCTTACATAGCCCTTGACGGTATGTAGTGTAAAATGAAAATACAAGATGGAACAAGTTTCTTTTTTGGGTCTAAGCTGGAATTTATGAGCCTCCTGTGGTTTTCGATGGTACATTCCTTTGTATTTTGACAGATATATTATGTAATTTTTCATCATCTTTGTGTTTTGTTGGAGAGATTATATAGAGTTTACATTCCCTCTCTTTTATTTACAGACCATGGAGTCTAGGAATATGTAATGAAGCTTTTTATTGAAAAAAATTTATAAATTTTAAGGGAAATTAAGTCATTGTAATTTCGCTCTTATATCATATTAAGTTTTTGATACTATCCTATATATTCTCTGAATCGTTTATATCTTTCAGCATTGTTTGTATGATATCTTGTTTTGATCAATAGTGGAATAATTTGTTTTGAAAAAAACAATTCTTTAGACCTTCGATACTTCTTAGTAAAATTGTTAAAAGGTTAAATTGAAAGAAACTCTGTGTTGAATAACTATTTAGTTACTGCATTTTTTCCATCGTGGGTCTTTAATTCGGTTAGGGTTTATGGCATTTTTCTTGCTATTAAACCTAGGGTACTTTGTTGTAAGTTTTAAAAAATTTACCTGGTAACATTGGCCTTACAGCCTTGAAACCTCAAACTGTTAAGTATTTCTAAATAGTGATTATATAGAAATTGTTCTTTTTGTTTAACTGGTAAATATATAAGAACATTACACGGAGTTTTTTCAGATCTGTGGTTAAATAAAAAAAACCACTGTGTTAGTTATAAACTTAGTTCCAATTTTATGAATTAATGCGAATAGATTTGTATACGAATATAGCCTGATTTCATTGGATTTTAGACATGGATGTTGTATTTTTCAGATGATTTTTAAAACTTGATAAAAGATCCTTTACAGGCCTCGAACCTTGTTTTATTTAACATTTTTAATACTATAACAACTAGAGTTTATATAAAGAAGATATATGTTTGTTTATTACAATTATACTAAAACTATCATCTTATTATTGTAACTTTTTAGCCCAAACTTGTTATTCTAAAAACGATAAGCCTCTCAACCTCTTGGATGTAGTTACTGGGTAATTTATTTAAACAAAAGCCTTTCAGTTGTGTAAAAGAAATCATACCTGCGTAAATTTACAATTTACTAAGCCATTCGCTAAATGGGAAATTTTTTACTAGTTAACTAATATTAATAATAGTATTTCTACTCTTTATTTTTGTATGGGTCTTAATCCTCTCGGCTATAAGCCACCGTGATTTGAACTAGGTTTAATAGTGTAACATGTTTAGAATGGTATTTAAGGGTTTTCCTAAATTTACAAAACAAACCCTATTTATAAAATAAAAGATAGATGAACCTTCGATAGGTAAGTAGATATTAGCTTTGTTAACCTATTAGTAAAATCTGTAACCTAAAATAATTTCTCTAAGGATATAAAAAAAAACTAAAGTAATAGTAACTATTCAATATCGATAATACTGTAAGAAAATACAACAATATTTCTAAATAAGAAATATAAGATAGCTTACTAACTTTTATTGTGAAAATTCTGGGTAAACAGTGACATACATTTATTGATAAAACTGATAGGAAATCAATTATGTTCCTACTTTAATACAGTGACAAATAATAATTTTGAGAAATCTTTTAACATCCATAATTTATTTCAAATACAAAATAAAACTTAAAGATAATAACCAGAACAGAATAGAACCTACTAACTTCGAAGGGGACAAACACCCAAAGAAGACCATTCCTCACAACCGTCTCATGAAAGAAGCCAAAATCACTTGCTTTAGGACCGCCAATATTGTTCACTGAACCACCAGGATGAAGATGTTGTGTATAATCCTACACAGTACTCTGTAACATAGAAGTCACACTTGTAGATTTAAAACTCTTAGCAATTCACTCTAGCTTTCCCCTAATTGAATTTCTCTTGTGTGCCTAACTTTTCAATTTCTAGCAAAATCACAAGGCTCTAATCACTTAGAATATCATGATCCTCCTTCTCATTTGATGGTATATATAAGCTTGAGTAGGTATTTGGGTCATTTTTGCAATTAATTGATCCACCTACTCAGTTCCTCTTTTCTTGGAAACATGACCATAATTATAGGGATGTTGCCTCCTGCAACAACTAGAAAGTGAATGTTGTTGCTACAATTTGTCATTTTGGCCTTCTACAACAAATCATTCCTCCTAGTGGGTCAATGAACACTCTTCAACAATCATATTTGGATAGGTGTCTCTTATTTTAATTATTTAAATAAATAAAATATTCAATTACAGTAATCTTTGACCATCCTTGGTTAGCAGCATAAAACTTTACAATAAATTTTAAAGTAATGTCTTCTCAGAAATAAAATGTTGTTTCAGTTCTAGGTGGGTTACGCTCAATTAGCTATACTCAGTTAAACCAGTTAAACTGATGTGGTAGGTGAGCATAGGCACCTACCCACTTGCAACCATGCAATACTGGTGCTAACTGAACTGGAGGAAATCTAACTGAATATAACGAGAGCATAACATAGCTCGATTAGTTACCAAATACCAACAACTAAAGGAGGTTGGTGGTGGCACTCCTAGTGTCTCCTAAATTGTAGGGATTGGTCTTAGAGGCACATAAACTGATGCATGAACATGCAGTCAGTTGCAGTTAACCTATGTGTGTTTCCCACACTCTATTGATTAGTACTAGTGGCACAAATAGCCCAAGTAGACCCAATGGTACTAGTGGACCCAAATATTAATTTATGACTCCTAAGTTAGGAAAATATAATCTAATATACTAATTATGGACAAGGGAGAATTATAAATCCTAACATGGCTTGTGTAGGAAGGCCATTTTTTATGATAAAAGTTTATGCATCTAATTGCACAATGGCACTACTCTATGGGGTGCATAATTGTTGTTGCTACTCATTTGTGATAGCAATTTGGGGTGTATAAATCCAAAATTCCAATATGTGATGTTCATGCCAGTTTATGATTTTTGTGTTCCAATGTGAAATTTTGATTCATAAAGGGAACAAGTCTGCAAGACCATAACATAAGCCACACATTTGTGCAATTTAAATTGCTCTACAATAAAAGAAACAGTATCATGTCCCTCTAAAATATTTAATAAACCAGAAATTTATTAATTATCTTACCGTCCTCATCACTAAATCAAGTTTCATAGAGAATACATTCCAAACCTAGATTGCTTGATCTTGACTTTGTTCAATTCTTCTTTTTGGTGATTTGTGCAATTGTATGGTCTGCCATAGTGTTATTGTACCACGAACTTGAAAAATGAAAATAGATGAGACCAAAGTTTTCAAAGCCTTGTTTGTAAAAAAAGATGAAAATCTTACATGTAAAAATGCTATGAAAATATGTACATTTGAGCATTCTTACAATGAAGCAGGACACACAGAAACCACCACAAGCTAATAAACAATTGTCTTTAAAGGCCTTTAAAATTGCTTTTAGATCTTAAGCCCTGTAAAAATCCTCCTGGGTGTACAACAAATAGCTACAAAAAAATTTGATGAAAAATGGAAATATTTATTTAGAAAAAGTGGAAATATTCCTTTTTTATGTTCATTTTTTGTGCATTATGTCCTAAATTGATTGGCTTCAAAGATAGGAAAAGACCAGGATTAATTTCTCTACAAACCCTTACATGACATGTTCCTCAATGGGAATTGCGGGATAGTTGTAGACTTATAGTATGAGGATGAAGAAGAGATATAATAACAATGCATACAAGATAGAAAAATGGGAATGTCAATTTGGAAGGGGAATTTGTGGGCACAGTGATACCAACAACACACTGAGGAATTTGTGGGAACAATTTGTGGGTATTTTTTCTCCTCGCCGTTTTCATTCTACTTTTGTCATTTCTCATCCTTTTTCCCCATTATATTTTCTCTCATTTCTCCCTTGTGCTTCTGTCTTTGTATTTCTTCCTCTCATTTGTTTCCTTGTATATTTTTCTGCAGTAACCATTCTTCTTTTCATTAGCAATTCCACTTGCAACCAAGGTGGAAACATAGTCTTCATTAAATTTTAATTTTTCATTTTACCTTAGGTATAGTCGTGCTGGTCAAAATTTGTTGACCTTGGATCTATCCATTCTCTAACACGATAAAAAATTGCATTAATTTGATAGAAGGAAAATTATGCATGGGGAGTTTGTGAGTAATCTTTGACTTAATTGGGCTATTATGATATGACCATTTTTGTTTGAAATTGTAAATGAGATATGGATAGTTCATATTTTTGCATGTGTGTTATGACTGTGGTAATTTTATTGTGTAATACACAATTTGTTTTACAATCCATGGTTTTTTGAAATTGGGAAATGGTATTTTCAATGCCATGCAGTTTTGCAAGGGAAATTCATGATTTCCTAGAAATATGGTAGAAAATGATATTTTGATTTCTTTAGACATATTAGGAACTGTTAGGTCAATTCATATGTTTATATTATAATACTCCTATTAAACAAGGTATTTTAGTTTTAGATTCTTTGCTTTTTTCTGGTTTTTCTAATTTTGGTCTATGAATGGTCTAGAGCCTAGAAACAGTCAGCATTGTGTCCCTTGGAAAACATAGGGGGTAAGATAATTTTATTAATGTCCAACTAATAACCACAAAAGTAGGTCAATGGGACTGTTGGATACACTCATGTCATTATAAACTGGGAGTACTAAAAGATATCCTATAAAATGCAATACGCATAACAACAAGTAAAGTGAAGTAGAGAAGAGAAGAGATGAGAAAGCTATGTCAAGGGAAACAATACATGGCCCCAGGATATGTGTATATTTACAAGCACTATACTCATTAAGGACTGAAGATATTTCCCTTGCATACAAGCATCTACCTGAAATATAAGTATGTACATGATGTTATAGGTAATTTTTTACACACAATTATTATATTTATTTCCCCTCATTTATTTGATTAGAGTGTATTGTTTCAATGCAATGTTATGTTATGCATTCCTTGTTTTCTCTCTGGAGTCCTTTCGAATTGTACTTAATAATATGCATTTATAATAAAATTTGATAAAAATAAGGGTTATTATGTAATATCTTTGTTACATTATAATATTTTTTGTTGTTTACAAGGAAGAAAAAGGACATTTAATATGAGACATATGGAAGGATTAATGAGAGTCCATACTTATTAAAATGGGTATATAGTTAGAGTATTTGAAATCATATTAGATTCCTAGGTTTATTTTGGAAAAAATGGAGACCTGGCTAGGGATTGTGTTGATGGGGATGAAAACTAGAATTAGGATGGATGGTATGTTTGGAAATGATATGGTAACTAGTTTTTGTGTTGTTTTATTATAATTAGTTGGATTTGTATTTTTTGCTGACTTATTCAAATGGAGATCAATATCCATTTGATGTGTTTTTCCAAATTTTCAAGATGTTTATTTTTGTCCAAAGTAATTTGAGTATAAGGATTTTTCCAAGGTGATGTTCAAAAAAGAACTTTTCGTGTCCTAGGCACATGATTCTCATGTACAACATATAATTTATCTATGATAATGAAGTCACACAAATCCCTTGAGTTGCACCTTGTGGATTAGGGTTTTTATCACTTATGTTCCATTTGAGGAGGTAACAATTCTCATTTGGTAAATCCTCCTCCATAGCACATGTGGAAATGTTCCTTCCTATGAGATTAGCTTACAAAGAACTTTTCTAATGGTGAGATATCTGGGATGAGAAACTAGGAAGTGCAAGGATTGGGTTAATCTTGCATGCGAGTTGGTTTTTCTTTCTCATATGAATTTGATATCCAAAAGCTTCAATATTTCATTATATCTTAGGTTTCTTTAATGTTGGAAATGCACATTCTAGGTCCTATTTTGTCCCATATTTTAAAGTTAGTGTATTGATGAGAACCGTTCTCATGGAGGATGGTACCATAGTCAGTTAACTAGCATAGAGTAAGACCCTATAAGGTACCCTATGACCCCCAGTAGTTTCATGGGGTTCTTGTTCTTGGACCAAGCAGGTCGATGCCATGGAAATTCCCTAACCAGGTAGATGCTCTTCCCTTTCCAAATCATTATTTGATTGATGTTGAATCTATGTTTATGATTACATGATGATGCTTATCATATTAGGGTTTCATGATTTATTGAATATAATCTCCTTTCATGTAGTCAAATTAGTTTGAGGAAGGTAGAATCTTGTTTTGCATGTCTCTTGGATTGAGGAGCATGAGGAGGGCTAAAGGAAAGCTTGGAACAACCTTTAGTAAATAAGGTATGGACCTATCTTACCTTTGAAATATTGTCTATATTTTCTTGCATAAATTCATGCACTTGTATTTATACCCCTAGTATGTTGGTGGCCTCTTAACCCCCAACCATAGGAACACTTTTCATATCAACACCCTTCTCTTTCATTACTTATTCAACAACTTTACCTTCATTCTTGTCTTCATTTTTTCATTGAAATTCATTTTCCATTCCAACTTCTGTACTCTAAGGGACCTCTTCCACCTTTTATCCTTCTTTAGGGTAACACACTTCAATCCCATCCTCTTCAAAATCCTCATAATCACCATCCTCATAATAGTTTTCAAATCCATCTCAATTGTACTCATCCTCTTCAAGCATAGCACATTCCTCATCCCCTATGGGATCTTCTTCTGTCATTTTCTTCTTATTGCTATTCACATCACATGCGATAACATGGAATGACCTATTTGCATGTTCCAAAACTTCAAATCTCTTTGTAATGTGCTTAATGATCATCCTAACATTTCCCACTATGAGGCTTCTTCTCTTTTCCATCAAATCCTTCATCAACATATTCTGTACCAATGGTTTCTTGTTCTTTTGTGCTTCTTCCAAAGATTCTATATTTTTCACAATTTTCCTTAATGTGTCACACATCTACTAGGGACATTAATTCATATGACCTCCTTCTACTCATTATTCTAAGTTGCAACTACCTATTGTACCCCATAATTGCACCTCCTTAATTGTGTAACTTGTCTTCTTAAATTCATATATCTACCTGTTGTAATCTCACATATCACATAAGGTTACCAATAATACATACTAAAACATACATATATAATAGAGACAAGAGATAAGAACAAGTAGGTGAATTAACAGATTATATTACATGAATGAGTCCATACAACATAGAGAACTGAATCGAGTTCTCATCTGGCTCAACAGCCTAATATATATGATTGCAAAATAGTTACAAAATAACTACCTATCAGTTTAGTGAACCGACACGACCTTAGGTGGCCGAACTAATCTCTAGTTCAATCGACCGACTGACTTAGTCAGCTGGTCGACTAAGTCGGTTGATCGACTTAGTCGGCTGATCGACTAAGTCGGCTATCGTTCAAGTCGACTTATCGACTTGCTCCTCCTACATCTACCCCACAAACAAAATGTTTCTTCATCCCGAAGAAACAGGGAGGTACAAAATTCTTCCTGACTAGTCTCAGTAGTCATTGTGATGTGCCTGGTCTTCATGGGTTGTGAAGTATGATGGTCCTTCTTTTCTATACACGAACTTCGACAATAGTGGGGGCTGTCACTGCTAGGTGATGTTGGAAATTTGTCCAACTTTGCAATATCTTCTCGATGTCGATGGTGAGTGTAGTCAGGCTTGATAAGTTCGACATCTTCTCTGAAATGGAGACTTCAGCTATTCTCTCCATGTTGGGACCCATAAACCGGTCCTTCTCCTCTGTAGTCTCGATAATTCATTTCATCTATGGGCAGATGATGTCGACTTTTTCCAAGTTGGGGATAGCTTGTTGCACCCACTAATGTGCTTCCCTCTCAAGTTTCTGCAGCTTGGTTGTTTCAAGCACTAGTTGTTCTTCTATTGTGGGTTTGAGTGCTTCATCAGTGGTTTTCCTATTTTTGAGTGCTTGGATCCCTTGTCGGTTCTGCCAAGTTTGCTGATAGAATTTCCCGTAGTAAGTAGGCCAGTCTCGCAGTATTTCTTCAGTGATAATAGACTCCTCCATGTGATCTTCCAGCACTTTATAAGCTTTAGTAAAGGCTGTGTGTTGTACCATTAGGAGGTGGGCAGTTTCTTGTTTTTGTTCCTCCTTTGTTTTCTAAATCTATGCTTTGAGTGCCGACACCATGCTTTCAAATAGCTGATACGCTCTTTCGAGTGGTTTGTTGGTGTCAACCTCTACAAGGCCGGGAATTACTGATTGTGCAAGGTTTCTTCATTTGTTGAGGAACTCGACCTTATTGTCAAGTTCCTTACGTCTCTGCTCGCTCCTTGTCTTTGCTTCGACTGCTAGAGTTTTCAGGAGTTGTCCTAGCTCTACATCGGTCAGTGAGGTCGCATCTTTCAATTTGATATGGACCTTTGATGGTTGTCCATGATGCTCCTTCTTCTATTTCTCCTTCCTCTTCTTATGCTTTTCCTTCTCTGTTTGTGTCGACACCTCTGTACCTGCAAAAGTCGAGTCGAGATCTTTGGTTTATGGGATAGTGGTTGATGGTTTCTCTAGTTGGGGAGGTGAGATGAATACTGCCTATGGTTGTTTAGATGTTGGTGGTGGTGGTGGTGGAGATGGTGGTGGTGGTTGTGGAGATGGTGGTGGTGATGATGGAGTTGGTGAATGGACGGGGGTGACTGGGTTGGGGGAAGTGTGGGTGAGTGGTGGGTTGTCGGGTTGGGGAGGTGAGTCTAAGTTAAAGAACATTTGGTTAATTTGGCGATTTATGTCCTCCTCATTTTCTTCTCCTCTAGTCGATGCAGCGGCTGGTAGGTTGGTTTGGGGTATAGTCGGAGTGATAGTCGCAGTTCGACGTGCAGTCACTTCAGCTTCCTTGTCGGGATTTCTCTCAAAAGTTGAAGTGATAGTTGCAAAGGTTTGGGACTAGAACTCATGTCCTAGTCGATATCCACCGACCTCAAAGAGAGGTGATTTTGTGGATATCTTCTGTGCCAACGTAAATATCTCAGGCAGTTTCTCAATGAATGCCTGCAAATCTCTATCTTTATCGAACTTTTCCTTCACAGCTTCCAACATCACACTTTTGCAAAAGTCGAGTGGGATTACTGAATGTTGTTCGGGTACTTGCTCCTCTGTTACTTTTGTCAAGGATGGAGGTGGAGGCGTAGACACAAGATCGACAACATTTTCAGGCATCGTCGTGTGGGTGGTCTTGGCTTTATTTGGTCGATCCGGTAGTGCTCCTGCCTCGACAAATCTTTGGAACTGGGTTTCCACCGGCACCTTATTTGCTGCGGAATTTTCTATTATGTCGAGGGTCGTAGCTGCCAGTTCCTCCTCGTTGTCTGATGATTCATAAATGATAAGCTTGCGCTTACCTTTTCCTTGTTGTTTTTGTTGTGTCCTTGATTTCTTTCTTCCAGCTGCTATCCTTTTCGACAATTTTTTAATAATGCCTTTTGTGATAGTGTACTCTGGGTTTTTTGGTTATGTCTCTCCCCTTAGCTCCTGGGTCGGAATGAGACTTTCTGCAGCTAGAGTGATTACCTGCTACTCTGGCTGTGTTTCTTCTGGTTGTGGTTCTTCCCTCTGTCTTATCAGAGGTTTGATGATGATTTGAATTCGGCCAGTGTGTTCAACCGGTGTCTCCTCCGACAAAAAGGTACTGATGTAAAGGTTCAGCTCATAGTCTTCTTCTTTCTCTTGGTCGATCAACGGCTCCTCAATCAAGAAGTCGATGTTCTTTGCTATAGCTAGTACTGGTATGTTTGTTTTAGCTTGTCGAGACAGCTCCTGAAATATCTGTTCGACCGATGGATAATAGTCAAGGGATTTTGCGTTTGAGTCGATGCCCTGCATGTACCACACCAAAGTATGGTCGAGTTCTAGCTGGATGTGGGACTTTGTCGGTAGACTTCTTCAGATGTTTTGAGGCACCCTCCATCTAGTTGTGCATATTTTGAGCTATTGGAGCCAGTTTTCCAACAACACTTTTTTGTCTTAATGTTCCTCCAAAGTTCCTCTCTATGAGAATGGTTTGAATCTCCACATGTGGAACCTTTTTGGTTCCTGAAAAATTGGGTTTCCTTCTAGGTAGATATGGTACATGACTATCCATAAAATGAGGGAGGGGAACCTGATGATTCCTCCCGTTTCTTGGCATCTTTCACAGATGGTCTTGACCATGTCGGCGACATATTCAGCCCACCTGTAGATTTTTCCATTTGTCGCAATGGTGTCAACAACTTCTAACATGTATAATTTGATATCGTTGCCTCGACCTACCAGGGTGAGTGTTATTGCTATTATTTTCGCCACAATCTATGGCATTCAGGCTGTGATTTGACTAATCATCAACCCCTTCAAGTTTTTGCCCGAAACCAACCCAATTAGTTCTTCGACCAGTCCTTCTTTAATACCAACTGGTACTGGGTCTCCTGTGTTTGAGAGACTTGTCAGTTTGGAGATGACTTCTCCAGAGATGTCGACCGGTTGGTTGAAGTAGAACCAGACGTTGTGGTACCAGCTTATGATGAATTTTACGGTTGTTTCTTTGGTTCCACCGAAGCTTTCCATGAGCGGTGCATTGACATAGTTGAATATGGTACTGTATTTGATTTTATCCATAGCTTGAGTGGCCTTCTTTTTGACATAATCCCATTCTTGCATCTCGGTCTATAGTTTTTGCCATGAGCCTTCCTGCACCTTGGCATTCTTAATGTTCTTTAGCCTACGAACTAAAGGTGTGTCTGCAGTCTGTAGTTCATTGGCTTTGGTTGAGGCTCTAGTCTGTTTGGGTGCCATCTTGTCGGTTTGGTGGTCTATTTCACTAAGGTAATCTCGGCTTTCAGTTGATTGAATGCTCTGATTCTCTCTTTGTATGAATTGCGGTGAATGATCCTTCGGCGGTCCAGTATTTATAGGTGATGTTGTGGATGTTTTGGTGGACAAGTGTATTAATGGCGGACGTGATGTTCCAGATGGAACACTTGAGTGTGCATTAATGGCGAATTGCTTTCAGCACTCGAGGTCATGAATGCACGATGGGACTATCAAGGTCGTCAATCGATGTCGGTTATGAAAATGGTTGATGACAATGGTCGGTCGATGGTGTTATGTCGATGGGCATGATGTCCGTTGTCGAAATGGTAATTTCCTCTCATAGTTTTCTGCATGTACAGTATCATTTGCTTTCTGGATTTTTAGGTTTTTATAGCTTTTGGTTTATGGTTATGGTCGTTATAGGATTTTATTTTTTTTAAGTTTATTTCTAGTTTCTGTAGCGTTTTAGTCGGCCTCCATTAACGAGTTTCTGAAATACTATGCCTTGTAATGTCCTTAGTCGGACTGATCCATTGGTATGTATCTCTTAGACAACGTAGGGTCCCATCCAATCTGTATGGAGATTTTTAGGTTTTCCTTTTACTCGACTATTGTATAGTAAAGTAAGGTCTCCTACCAACAAGTTTTTGTTCTTGATGTTTCTGTCATGCCATGCTTTTTGTTGTTGTTTCTAGATTTCTTGATGTTGTATTGCCATTAGTCAGTGTTCTTCAAGTTTGCTTAATTGCAATAGTCGGTCCTTTCTTCCTTGTTTGACATCGACATGTAGGATCTCTGCAATGATAGGTGTCTATTGTCGGAAGTGTAGTGGAACTACTACTTCTTGTCCATAGACTAGTCCAAAAGGAGTTTGGTCGGTCGAACGTTTATATGTTGTTCTGTATGCCCATAATACTTCAGGTATTTTCTCGTCCCAGTCATCTTTATCAACATTACATATTTTGGTTAGTCCTCTTGTTAATGTTTTATTAAATGCTTCAATTGCTCCATTCGACTAAGGATGGTATGCTGTACTCCGATGATGGTTGATTTGGAACTAGTCGCTTAGGGTTTTGATGGTTCTATTGATGAAGTTTGTTCCCTGGTCGCTAATTAAGGTTAGTGGACATCCAAATATGGTGATGATATTCTCATAGATAAACTTAGCAGCTATATCACTAGAAAATGTGTCGACTGGTTCGGCCTCTACCCATTTAGTTACATATTCAACTGCAATTATGATGTACCTTGCACCTGTCCTTTTTTTTGGTATAGGAAATGGTCCTATGAAGTCTATGGCCCAGATTTCAAATGTCAAACTTGGTTTTATTGATATCAAAGGCATTTCTGTACTAGGCAGGGGTTGACCGAGTCGTTGACATCTGTCACATTGACTAACAAAATTTTTGCAATTTCTGTGAAGTGTCAGCCACCATAACCCTAACTATTGGACTTTCTTTGTAGTTGTGTCTACTTGGAAATGTCCTCTTACAGGTCCATAATGTGCTTCATGCATAATGTTGTCTCGTTCATGTTCTAGTACACACCTTCTGAGGATGTCGTCTAATCCCATTTTGTATAAGAATCCATTTATAAGACTGTATGGTGCAGCCTTCATAGCTAAGATCTACTTCTTCTTTGTACTCATTCCTTCTGGTGCATGTCCATCTTCCAAGAACTGGGCTATTTCTTCTAATTCTGCTAGGACTGCTTCTATCTAAAATAGATGTGCATCAAGTAAGTCATCATTGAATCCTGTCAGCTCTTATCCTGTGTTGATTCAGGATAAATGGTTGAGACCGACATTTAACTTGCCTGGTCTAACAATAACTTCGAATTCAAATTCTTGGAATAATAGGAGCCATCGACAAATCCTTCCATGATGTAGTGGTTTATTGACGATATATTTAAGTGCCTGATGGTCTGTATAGAATATAAATGGGTTAGCTAGAAGATAATGTCGATATTTTTGTAAGGAAAAGACCATTCCTAATGCTTCTCTTTTTGTTGTCGAATAGTTTCTCTCATCTTTGTTTAATTTTCTGCTACTGTAAACTATAGGATAATCCATTCCATCATCTCCTGGTTGAGTTAAGATGGCTCCTATTGCTAGGCCTGATGCATCAATATGAACATGGAATTTGATCGACCAGTTTGGAAACCATAGGATTGGTGCTTTGACTAGTTTTCTTTTTAATTTTTCAAATGATATATTGCACTCCTCTGTCCAGTTGAACTCTTTATCTTCCCTTAATAGTTCTTCAAGTGGATAGGTCATATCTGAATAATATCTTATGAATTTTTGGTAATAGCCTGTGTAGCCAAGTAGCACCCTGACTTGTTTTGGTTTTACTGGTGGTTTTAGGTCGAGGATAATTTTGATTTTTGCAAACTCAACCTTAATACCATCCTTACAGACAATGTGCCCTAATAATATCTCTATGGGGGTCACAAATATGCATTTCTTGATGTTTAGGGATAGTTGAATTTGTCGACATCTCTCTAAAATAAGCCTGAGCCATTTGAAATGATCCTTTAACATGGAGTATATTGTCCAATCATTAAAGTATACTACCATGGTCTTGTAAATATATTCTTGAAATGTTTTGACAACAATTCTAGAAAATACTACAGGTGCATTTTTTAATCCAAAAGGCATAACTTCGTAAGCAAATGAGCCAAATTCACATACAAATGTTGTCTTCTTCTGGTCTTCTTTAGCTATTGCCACTTGGTTATAACCTGAGAATCCACCTATAAATGAGTAGCATTCATGTCCTACAACCTCATTTAAAATTTCGTCTGCATAAGGAGTTGGAAATGGGTCTGTCAATGTCACTTTATTTAGTTCCCTGAAGTCGACACAAATTCTTAGTTTGGTTAGATCATGTTTCTTAGGCTGTACAACCATTGGACTTACCCATTCTGATTGGTCAATAGGATAGATGATGCCTGATGCAAGCATGTTATCAATTTCCTTTTTTACTATCTCTTTGTATTTGTGAGCTAGCTTATATGGCCTTTTCTTCACAAGTCGAACATCAGGTTTAGTGTCAATCTTCATTTCTCCCATTTCGTGGACTAAGCCTTTGAGGTCTTTATAATCTCGAGCAAATACATCTTGGAACTCTTTTAATAAGTTCACTATCTCTATGGTCTGTGCTTCACTCCAGTAGTCGCCAATCTTTTCCATTTTTGGTCGACCATCATTTGATATGTCGAATTCCCTAGTTTTGACTTTAGCATCTAGCCATTCTGGTGCTTTGGCTTCATTGATTGGTCGACTTCCTTCCTTAAACTATGAGAATGTGGCAGGGAAGTCAGCTACAATCATTCTGTCGATATCCTGTTTTTCGGTTGTTTCCACTTTAAGGACTATACAAATAGGTTTGGTCATTTCGAAATGGTTTGATTTTCATCTAAAGCTTTTCCCTTCTGTATTTTTATTTTCTAACTGTAGTCTTGTCGACTATGGTTTTGTCCTCGTTTGTATATTGTTGCATTTCATTGTCTGTCGGTTATCATTTAAGGGTTTGTTTTTGGTCGGCTGTATAAATTATTTATTCTATTTTGCTATTTCGACCAAGTTTTCATTTTGTGGTATAAAGTTAAAATCTTTAATGAAATTTTCTCTGAGTTCATGCCATAGGAATGTTTCACCTCTAGCTTCTTCCATTTTATACCATTTGTTTGGTAAGTCGGTGAGGGTTGATGGGAACAGGTGTGGCCATGCTCGTTCATCCTTGTATCCAAGTTTTCTCAATTCCTTTTCGCATGTCTTAATATGATCTTCTTGGTTCTGTCCTTGAGTGAATATAGGTATCTGAGCCTGTTTGGTTAACTTCTTTCCTCCAAACCTTTCGACAAAGTAAGTCGAAGCTGTTGTCTAGGTCTGCAGTCTTGCCTGATGGGTATCCCACCATCGAGCAGCTTGGCCTGTAAAAGTTTCTACTAGGCTTTGAAGTCGGCCATGTTCACCAATATTTTTGGAAACTGGTTCTATATGCATGTCACGTCCCCATCCCTCCGACAGGCGAAGAGGACGTGACCCCATGGCGTTAACCATCCGGGAAACCAGCCCCATGAACATGTGATTCCATGAAAATTGCTGAAATGATGGAATAAAATGCTAAAACAGAATGCTGATAACAAGATGCATTGAAGTAGAACATGCACAGATGCAATTGTTTAACATACGCATTGGAAACAACAAACATTCATACAGCATTCATTCAACATGTTCATCACATTCATTAACAGAAAATATGATTGCAGAGGTAAAATGAGCAAGATCACTTATCTTATGAAGAAGTCAATCCGCAACCAGCTACGTCACTGCAACGTTCCACCCAACCATAGGCTAGCATGCTCCTTAATCTCTCGGTAGCGCTCCCACCCCCGAGCTGGGCATGATTCTCCAAGGAATAAGGGAACAAGCAGGCTTACACATAGCCAAGGATACACAAAACATAGCCAAGCCAACGCAGTTGGGTTTATCAGGCCATCAAGGAGTTGGGAAAGGATAAATTCTAAGCTGGTGAGCTCATTACAGAGCCAAGAACACCTACACCAGAACTATCCTGGCTTCTAAGACACCCACACACACCCAACACAAGGAATCAGTCCCTTCTCTACTACACAATCCCTCAAGCCCTGCATTCCCTTCTAATGCTCTTCAGGGGTTGTGGAGAAGAAAGACAGCCCTCTAGCTCTGTCCGTGTGGTTTCCAATCACCAGGTCATCAAGAAAACCAAGCCCCCATCCCTGCTCCCTACACATTCCAAGGACCAACCATTGCACACATGCAATCAATCAGCTGATACAGCTTAAGACAGGGAAGCCAATTCTTGAGTCATTCTTGGCCCTATCGTGGCCAAAATGACTCTTAAGTGAATTTACAATAGTCCGCAATGTAACAGCAACCACAATCACAACACGAGGAAGACAGCAGTCCCTCCTGGACAATTAAGAAAGCGAAAAATGACTACCACGGGCCGCACTGGGGAAAACAATCCATATGCTCAGCCTGTGCATGAACAACAACTAGACTCCCATGCGTGAGAATAATCCCCTGCAAACGGTCCCTACATGAGGACGAATAGCTCCCAGCTTGTGAGTGGATGAACAGATAGTGGAGAGGATGCGCGCGGTGGAGTGAATGAGCATTCAGCACTATCTTGGAAAGAATGGTATGCCTGCATGTGGATCAATAGACCATGAGGAAGGGAACAAATTGTGGAGGCAATGCGCAGTGGAGAGAATGCGTGAGTGATGGCAGTGGTTTCTTTTTCCATTGTGAAGTCAACCGTGGGTTGAGTGTGCGTGTAGGCATGGGCTGACAGTCCTGCCACCCCACTCCCAAAACAATAACTACCTCAACCACCAGCAGCAATCCTTAATGGAGGTGGTTGGGTAAGACAAGGGGAGATGACACATGGGTTTTTCCCTCATTGGCTAAGGTTTGAAAATTTCCCCCACACCCTAATCCTTCTGAAAATCATGCCCCTTCTCAATTTAGTTGCTGTGAGCGTAGCTAGTCGGGTTCATTTAATTAAATATGAATATGTACATGATGAAAAAACTTAATATCTATGCCGCATGCCCCGATACACCATCGGTGACAAATTTAAATCCAAAACATAGCATAACCGATCAATGGTGGGGCCTTGGCCTTGAGCTCCACACAATGATCATTTACAATATATACATCATATACATCTAATGCAATGGGGTCAAAACCGGGGTGTGACAATGCATGACTGGTGATTCTCTTTCCCTGTATCTTGGTATTTGTGTAGTATTTACATTGGTAGGTTGTAAGGTAGGGTATTCCCTAATTTTCTTCTCAAAGATTTTTGGGACAATGGACACTATGAAGCACTGTTGGGTGGGATTTTTCTGCACTTTTTGAATAGTCCAACACCCTCTTGCTTGTGTTTCGTAGTTCTCAATCTCCCAATCATATAATTCTATGTCTGAATTATAACCAACTGAGTCTTGGTTGCATAAATGAAGTTCTCTGTAGATATTAGGTTCTGTATAATATGCATTGTTTTGAATCTGGTAGATTTGTTGGATGTCAACTTCTTCATCGATAGGTTCAGTCCGAGGTTCTCCTTGGGATGGATGAATAGGTACAATGACCTTTTGTCCATTTCCTTTTAATTTGATTCTCTCTTTGTCCAGGGATATCGATGCTTTCATCTTTCTACCCCAAGGTCGACCTACTAACGCTGGGAAGGAACTGGATCCTTCCTTAGGGTCAATGATTTTGAAGTCGACTTTGGTCGATATTCCTTTTATAGTTTTGTCAACATTTTTCCAGACTCCAATAGGTTCAATTAGGCCCTGGTCGATCAGTTTCAAGTATATGCTTGACTCATATAGTCGAGGTTTGTCCAGTTGTTCCCAAGTGTCATGAGTCATGATGTTTACTTGTGATCCAAAGTCGAGGACTACTTGTCGGACATGGTATCCCTCGATTTCCAGGTCGACAAGTGGGTCGACATCACCTTTATCTTTTTTATTTAAGCTGCAAATATTCTTTGTTTGTTTTTCAGAGTTGTTATGTTTTATTTCATATAGTAAGTCGATGAATTGAGATACTGAGTTGTCTTTTTGTATGAGCTGTATTAATTTGTTTATTGTGTTATGTCAATTGTCGTTAGCTTGTTCCTATCGTGCAAATTGTTTGAATACATTTTTTGCTTCTTTGTATGTTTGTTTTTCTTTAAGTGGATCAAGGTAGACATTTTTCTCTTTTATTTTGTTGATTCTTGGGTTATCACTTCCTATTTTTGTTCCTTGTCGAGTTACAATATGCAAATTTTTTGTGTTTATTACATCATTTTTTTGCACACACGACGAGACATTAACATTTTTCTTTGTATTTATTTTTTCCAACATGGTAGGGAAATCCTCCAGTGAGTGATCCCCTACTCCACAATGAGTACAAAATTTGAGGTCAGTTCTGTCTTTATATGGACAGTCTGTATACTGATGTCCCTCCTTATAACATGTAAAGCATTGGATGGGTCGACATGGTCGATTGTCTTGATTCCTAGGGAATCGACCTCATCCTCTATAGCCTCCACGTCAAATGTCATACTGGTGCTCGTATCTTCGACCTTCATACTTCTAACTGTTCTAATCATTTGGTAAGTTGTTTTGCTCATTATTTTGTGCAACTGCAGCAGTTTGGTAGACTGCATGATAATTCTATCGGTTCTTCAGGTTCAAATGGCAGTCAGGTGTGTTATGATTTTTAGTTTCACAAATTGCACACCAGGATGCCTTGTCGTTCTTCATGTTGAACGGGAAATATTTTGTCGAGTGATCTCCATGCTCCTAGAAAATGTCGCAAAAACATTTTTTCTACACAAATTGAACGTCCTGTCAGCTGTATTCTTGTCAACAGTTGTCTTTGGAATGTCTGGCCGTCGAGCACTTTGTGCACCAGATATCCTGATTTTTGAGGTTTAACTCCTTTAAAGACTTTTGTACACTCTCAAGCTGTTCTTCTAATCTATGATCAGTGGAGTATGCTGGTATGTCCTCATCCATTTCCACTTGGAGAGTTTTTGTAAGCGCATCTTCATAAGACTTGAATGTTTCCAGACTTATGTGTCGGTGGACTTTCTGAGATAAACCTACAAGAAACCACTGTATTAGTAATTGTTCATCTATAACATAGTCCAGTTGACTCAGAAGGTCTTTCCATTGCTTATCATAGTCGCAGATAGTTTCTCTTGGCTTCTGTGATGTTGTTTTTAGTTTTTTCGCTGCCAAGTGTTTTGCATCTGGAGTTTTGAAAAATGATAGAAATTGCGCTTTGATCTCAGCTTTGGTTTTGCAAGGTTGTCTTTCAAAAAAGGTCATATACCAAGTTAATGCCCTTTTCCTCAAGGCACCGGTGAACTATGCCATCTGTCTGTCTTCATCTCTAACTTGGTTAGCCTCCCAAGTCGACTCGCAGACGAACCAGTGTCATCTGAGGTCCTCATTCCCCTCATATAGAGGAATGTGTGATGACCCGTGACCCATGTTAGAATCACTATCATTGCTTTCAAGAGGTGGTGGTGGTGTAGGTGGGGGTGGGGGTGGTGGGGTTATTGGCTTATTCGTCTCTATGAGACTATGGTCGACGAAACTTTTGTTCCCGTTGGTTGTCAATTATTCTTCAACCAGTGGTCGGTTAGTGTTGATTTCTCTTATATATGTCCCCCTATTTGTCCGCATTTCTGAATGTTTTGTGTCTTCCAAAGCTGTACTTGGCAGGGAGGGTGCTCCTTCATGTGTTGGTAGAAGTAAGTGGATACTTCGGTTGGAGGGTACCGCTTGAAAGGAAACCCAATTTCCTTCTTCTGGTCGACGAATAATGA
Organism: Pseudotsuga menziesii; assembly: GCA_001517045.1. Classification (NCBI taxonomy): domain Eukaryota; kingdom Viridiplantae; phylum Streptophyta; class Pinopsida; order Pinales; family Pinaceae; genus Pseudotsuga; species Pseudotsuga menziesii. The sequence goes on along the minus strand of LPNX010614579.1, from coordinate 23,316 downwards.
GGTGTCTTTCAGTGTATGTCTCGTCATCTAGTCGAATCCATATACCAAAGTCACCAGCTCCTAGTTGGAGGTCCTCTTCAACAATAGTTTGTATCCGGGTACGCGGATTCAACGGAGAGAGAGTTGTTCCTTCATGGGGAGATCTTAATTGGAGAGCTCCTGGCTACTCTATCCACAATTCTTCCTTCGTCGGGGATACCTCTTTTTCCATGCCTTCTTCTTTCCGGTCATGACCCGACTCTGGCGGATTCCTTTCCTGGTCAGTTTCCCTAGGACTCTTTCCTTTGTGCAGCGGTAAGGCTCTTTCTCTTCTTGCTTCCCTCCATTGTTGTCTATCTTCCCTCTCTATTTTCTGAATGTCCGACATACCGTTGTGTGATACTATTCTCTTGATTTCCCTTTTGGTCAACTTCTCATTACTGGTGAATGGTATTTGCTTCTAGTCGACTAGAATCCATTCCACTTTATCTTGACATATGACCAGCTACCCCCCCATAGCCTACCCGACGCTTTTAGAAAGTCCGGATAGTTCAGTCTACTTGCTTAGGAAGTATTCCCACTCCCTTTCTGCAATGAATTTTTCCCACCTCTTTTGCTTTTCCTCCCAGTTAGAGTTTGATGGCGATCGATGAAGTGATGGACGAGGTTTGACAATATGACCTACTCCCTTCTCGATCAGGAATTTAAAAAGCAAGGTTGGTAAGGAACATAGAAATTGCTCGGTGAGGTCTGTGTAAAATTTCTCCTTAACGGTCTCCACCAAAGTTCTATCTTCTACTGCTTACTCCTCACAGAAGTCATCAGCGATTTTCTTGAACCACTTCGACAAGTTTGTTCTTCCTCCTCGAATCAGTTTTTCCAGCAACTGTTGGTCTTTAGTCCCTTTCGGCTTTTTCATCCAGGAGTTTCTTCAGAAGTTGGGGCACTGATTCTACAAACTTCTCATATGTTTTTGTAAAGAATCTTGCTTTTTCTTGTGCGATTGTTAATCTGTTCCTTCGTGCGTAATTCTGCAAATATTTTACAACTTTACGTTCCCACCACTCCTTAATCTCATGTTCTGATATCATCTATTTGCATACATCTCAGACATGTACTACCGACAGCGAAATCAATGTTGTAATCTCACAAATCACATAAGGTTACCAATAATACATACTAAAACATACATATATAACAGAGACAAGAGATAAGAACAAGTAGGTGAATTAACAGATTATATTACATGAATGGGTCCATACAACACAGAGAACTGAACTGAGTTCTCATCTGGATCAATAACCTAATATATATGATTACAAAATAGTTACAAAATAACTACCTGTCGGTTCGGTGAACCAACACGACCTTAGGTGGCCGACCTAATCTCTAGTTTATTCGGCCGACCCACTTAGTCGGCTGGTCGACTAAGTCGGCTAATCGACTTAGTCGGCTGATCAACTAAGTCGACTTATCAACTTGCTCCTCCTACACTACCCAACCTTTTGTTTGAACTAACTTCACCAAAACCCACTTATCAACCTTCTTAAAATAATCTCCTCCCTGAATAGCTCTACCCAACCTCCTTTGTTGTAACTATTGTTTTTCCCACCTCCTCTATATAGTTCAATTATTCCTACAAATTTCAGCCCTCAATGGGGTTCTCTCTCACTTTGGACAACTCTACCCAACCTCACTATTGGAGCACCTATTCCAATCCTTAAAACCTATATGATTCTTCTTCATCAATAGGATAGATCTACCCAAGAATTTGCTGTTGGAGCTACCCAACACTTGAAATCTTTACTCTACCTTTCAAATGTTCAAACCACCAATTGGGTTTTCTTCTTCATTGCTTGACAACTCTATCCAACTTCCTTGTTGGAGCATCCCCAATTCCCCAAATCTCAAAGGATTTGCTTCTTCATCTCTCGATAACTCTAACCAACTTCACTACTAGAGCTATCCTTAATTCCTTAAATCCATGTTGTAGATATCTGGTACACCACATTAGTTCATTATATTCACACCCTAGTGGTAATATTTATATTTAATCCATTTGAAATCAAACATGAGTAGAGATTAAATCATGGTAGTTCACACTACGTTTAAGTCATCTTGGTCATTTGTGTTGTTGGGATTAATAATCCTCCCTTTGAATTCATAGTTTATTTGTCTATTTTTCATAGCTTAGGAGGTCATTATCACTTTACTAGAGTATGGTGGGACAATCCGAGGAGTCATCTACACTTTTGAGTTTTGGTGCCATCATTGGAGGAAATTTGGGGTCTAAAATGGGCCTTATAAGAAAACGAGCTAACAATAAATTATTGTGAGTTGGAATTCAAAAACCAATAGAATTTCAATAAAATGATTCAACCATAATGGTTGACTTGACATATTTGTCATAAAAAAACTACATTTTTTGTTCGTATTTTCAACATATCTCCTTGTTTTGTTACGCAAATTTCGAGCAGGAGAGCTCGTTGGATGTGGAATTTAATTCTACATCCAATGATTACCCAGATGGCATACTTTTCATGGACCCCGCTACCGCAAAAAAAAAAGAAATACATGAAAAAATGTGATGATTGTCCATCATCACGTTTTTTCAGGTATTTCTTGTTTTTGGGGTAGCGGGGTCCATGAAAAGTATGCAGTGTGGGTACTCGTTGGATGCGGAATTAAATTCCACATCGAACAAGCCCTCCCACTCAAAATTTGGGTAAAACACAAGGAGATATGTTGAAAATACGAACAAAATTAGTAGTTTTTTTCCTTCTTCCTCCAAAATTAATAAATATTATTTTATTATTTTAACTATTATTTTATTATTTTCCTTAGGAGGCCCATTTTAGACCCCAAATTTCCTCTAATTTCATGACATTGGTGCCAATCCCTAAATTTTAGGAACCCTCTCTGAGTGCCACCAACAGTCACCTTCAGTTTTCTATGGTAGGTAGTCAGCTGTGTTAATTTATGCTCTGATTGCCACTAGTTAGTTCACTACTAGCAACCCTAGTGCTAGTTTTAATTATTCAAGGGAGTGTGGGGCCTTTTGTTCACATGCCTCATTAGTTAACTGATTGTGAAATAAATTAGTTATCCAGATTTAAACTAGTGAGCTCCAGTTTTGATTTTTTCCAGACTGAGTTAGCACATCAGTCAGTCTGAGTTGTTTTATTCAAATCCTATACTTGGCATTCGAATTATCTTATATGTACAACCACTTTATTCCATATTATTTATTGATTAATGAATATAATCATATTATTCCAATTTTGTCTCCATGTGTGAGCAATTTTGTCTTGATCGATTGAACGATTTATGCTAAATTATTCTCTCTTTGTTGCAGCATTCTATTCTCATTTGAATTCATGCAGGATGATGATATTATGCTTCATAGAATTTAACATGGTATCAAAGTGGCTATCCATGCCTACCTCAAACCTCACAAACTTCCATGCTTACACTAGAAGCAGTTGCGTTTCCACATAATTCCTAGAATAATTGCATTGCTCCCTCTGGATTCATCCAGACAAGTCTATCTAGGTATGATGGACTCAAAAAAAAGTGCACATGTCGAACTGAAGGGTCTTTGAGCTAACATAAATTTGAATTGAGTTGTTTTGCAGTGTTTTTTCCAAGTACATTCAAATAATTTCTGAATATTTGTTGATCAATACAGCTGTGAAATGGAAATTTCAACATCTATGAATCCTATAATCCTTACTCCTTTCAATTACCTTGAATGGAGAGAAGACATGCAGATTGCCTTGTGCAAAAAAGGTCTATACAGGATGACAATGGGAAGAGAGGTCGAACCGCGGTAGTATATTGAAAAATCGAAGCATTTAAATAGGATTGGTGAATCCTTTGGCTTCGTGTGCATCCACATATCCAGGGAATTGTTGTTCCACCTTGAGGCACTCAAGACTCCGAAAGAAGTATGGGATAAGCTCAAATCCTTGTTTGGTAAACAAGATGAACTGAGGGGTCATATCCTGGAGAATGAGCTGATAGCACTACAGCCGAGTAACTTCAAAACTATTCAACAGTTCTTTACTAAATTCAAATCACTGGTCATGCAATGCAAGAAATGCAAAATTGAGAAGAAGGAATAACGGTTGGTGCTCTCCATACTAAGAAAACTTGGCTTGGAATTCTTACTATTCGTCTCTACTTTTCACTCTAGGAGACTAACTACTCCTAATTGGTGAATTCCATCCCTTGATGCCTACACAGAGCTTTTAATCCAAGAGCAAGACAAGTTGATATAGATCGAAGCTCTCAGAGCCTCTCCAAATCAAGTTCTCTTAGCTGGTGAGACAAGGAATGTGCAAACAAGAAAGAATCAGAAAAGTAAAGAGAAAAGAAACATAAAATTTGAAGCAAAAGATTAGTTTGATCCTTTAGATGAAGCCTCAGGCTCTAGGAAGGCCAAACATCAGAAGGTAAAATGTTCTTACTTTAAGAAATAAAACCATACATAGAAGTATTGTATGAAGAAGACCATTGATAAGATGGAAAAAGCCCTTGAGCAACACAATATTTCCCTCCATGAAGGTGCAAGGAAGACTAAATCTAGAGAAAAGACTGAAGATCATGATAACAGATTCCATGCACTGAAGGCTAGCTATTCAAAATTGCATGCCTCCCTCATTGATTGCGGAGCCTCCAATCATATGGTTGCATCCAAAGAATCATTCTCTTCATTACAACCTATTGATGGTATGAGTATTCATATGGGTGATGACACCCAAATTCAAGCTGAAGGAAAGGGTTCTATCAAGTTAAAACATGGAATGTTCAAAGATGTGCTTTATGTTCCCTCTTTAGCTGTAAATTTTTTATTTGTATACCAGATGACATATACTGGCCCACCAAAGTGAGTGGTATTTGGTCATGACTCAATGGAGATCTCAGATATATCAAATGAGAATATTATAGCAAAGGATGTTGCAAACCATGCCTACAAGGCATATGAATTCTCATACTTTCTGCTATTCATATCTACTATAGTCTCAACTACCATTTGAAAGGGGAGGTAAAACCATTCTATATACTCCTTTTACTTATGATAATGTTTCCATTAGTGTTTCAGATTCAGAATCCGAAGGAGAGGACCGAGTTGAATCAGTTGATGAAATTGAAGATGAAGTTCATAGTGATCCAAGTCCAAATCTAGTCACTTCTCCCAATCCTAGGCCTAAATGGGCACAAAAAATTATTGAGGCAGTTGGGAACATGACTTGAGATCCATCTGACAAGAGGAGAACAAGATCTCAGTTTCAAAAAGAGAACCTTGTGATATGTCAAAAAAGTTCGCTTCCATCAGAGAGGTGCAACAAGCTCCTAGTGGGATGCTACATGATGGTAACGACTAATCAACAACCCTACTCATAGAAGAACAAAGTGGATCATGTCACTCTTCCTCCATAAAGAAGAGACAAAGGAAACATTCATTCTCCTATTTATCATCGGATTGGGAGAAGATAGAAAAGTTCACATGGACAGTCCCAGGATACTAGTGCACACAAGAACCACCATTCTACATTACTACTCCACAGAGATGCATATTGCAACAATTGTTTCACAAGTTTTTGCTCAAGAATAAATTTCTTCTCTGAAGTATGGAAGCTTGTTTCCTGATTTATCTGCTTATTTTAAGGGGGGGGGGGGGGGGGGGGTTCCATGATTTTTTCCCTATTTTCTCGGTTGTCTTAAGAAATTATTAGTATTTTCTGCATTTAGACTGTATGGGTGACCTTTGGTCTTAGTTTCTAGGGCCCAGGTTGTCCAAAGTCGGGATTAGAGGGGAGTGTTGGGATTAATAATTCTGCTTTTGACAACATAATCTATTTGTCTATTTTCCCTAGCTTAGCAGGTCATTATCACTTTACTATAGTATGGAGGGACATGCCTAGGAGGCATATACACTTTTGAGTTTAGGTTCCAACATGGTTTTTGGTGCCATTGGTGCCAATACCTACATTTTAGGAACCCTCTCTAAGTGCCACCAACAGTCACCTTTAGTTGTCTTTGGTAAGTAGTCAGTCATATTCAGTTATGCTCTGATTGCCACTAGTTAGTTCACTGTTAGTCACCCTAGCACCAATTGTCATGATTCAAGGGTACCATGGAGCCTTTTGTTCACATACCTCATCAGTTAGGTGATTGTGAAGTGAATTAGCTATCCGGAGTTAAACTTGTGAGCTCCAGCTGTGATTTTTTCCGCACTTAGTTAGCACATCAATCAGCCTGAGTTGGTAGATTCGAATCCTATATTTACCATTCGAATTCTCCTATATGTACAACTAGTGTATTCCATATTATTTACTTATTCATAAATATAATCATATTATTCCAATTTTGTCTCCATGTGTGTGCAATTTTGTCTTGATTAATTGAACGGTCTATGTTAAATTCTTCTCTCTCTTCTATAACATTCTCTTCTCATTTGAATTCATGCAAGCTGATGATCCTATGCTTTATAGAATTTAACATGTGCTACCTTCTTTATTCCTGGTCGTTTGTGTTGACTTAATCCAGGAGATTAAATCTTCGCCATTTGAGCATTGCTTTCCCTTGATGTACTTCTCAATGTGTAGGCTTCCGCGAATGGATGTGATCATATTGGAACCTACCCCATGCTAAATCTACATATTTTGCGCACTTCTCCCTTTTTGATGCATGTGCTAGTTATCAACCCCACAAATGGATGTATTCCAAGGGAGATCATCCCTATGAACAGTTGTGATTCAATCACATTGCCCCTCGAAATTCCAATGTCAACACCTATTTCTTGGACACGCTTGACACTTTTGTGTTGTTTCCTACTTCTACTCCTACCTTAAGAAATTCATTAATAAATTTTACATTTTCCAAAATATATTATAAATATTTATCTCAAAATTAGAAATAAAATACTTTTAAGTAAACATAGAGAATTGTATGTGATGAAAATGTTGGTGGTAGTTATTGAACCACTGAAACCAATTTTGGTTTATAAAATATAACAAATTTGTGTGTGTTTAAAAATATTTGAAAAAAACATTCTTCAATCACCATAATTTAGATAACTTAATGATATTACATTGTTACTTTAAATCTAAATATTTTAATATTGTTATATTATCTATAATTAAATTAAACTAAAAAATCTATCCAATCCAAATTTAAAATTTATGTAAAAGTTAAGAAAAAAAAATCTAACACAAATAATCCAAATCCAAGATCTATCAAGATATGTTAAATTCTAATACCTTCGAATTCAAAGAACGTTTGGTTTTGCAATTCAAACAAGTTTGACTTTACACAAAATTTTACAAAAGTTAAAGGTTTTAAATGAACTTAATAATACTAAGATATTTTTAATGGTTGTATTGCATTGATTGCAATTCAAACAAGTTTGACTTTACACTAAATTTTACAAAAGTTAAAGGTTTTAAATGAACTTAATAATGCTAATTTTTTAGATATTTTTAAAATAATTTATTTACTGTTTGATTGGTAGGGGGTGTGAAATGATCTTGATTTTACAATTTATGGTGTTATTTTTAAAAACTTTGGTAAAATTTTTTTTAAAAAACCATTATATATTTATAAATAAATGTTTACATCTTCTCTATCTAGAATCAAATATGAGATTAAGGATAGATATTATTAGCAAGCACATGAACCCGGTAGAAAGCCTTGGCAATGATCACAAAAAAAACATTAGTTAACAACATAATCTTTTCTTGCACATACACTTTAGATTGCTGGTCTTCCTTGGAGTTCACGATAAAGGTTGAAAGCCCAAGACCAAAAACTTAGTAAGAGTGAAAGTCTCATCAGTCATCACTTAGGAACCACCACCAACTTACCAAGTCATTTTAGATAAAGTAGTTTTCATTGAATAATAGTTAATCATTCCGTGTGATACAGTTATTAGCAATTAATAATTGACAGGTAAGTTATGATAAGTCATTATAACTCACCAACTCTCACGGGATAAATTACCCATAATTAAACATTAAACATGTACACGATTCCACAGTTATTGCATTAAAACGACGAATTTATTTCAAACCTACATATAAAGAGATACACACAGATTACTACAAGAAGAATATTTTTCAGAGCAACATATAAAAAGATATACACAGATTACTACAAGAAGAATATTTAGGATTCAGAAAGGACTCTTACAGTCACAGCAACCATAGAGATTGATATTCTCGTTTATGAATCTCTTACGGTCGTCTTCTTTGGTCACGTCGGCAGACGCCTTTGGCTATTTAATTAAATTATGTTTAATATTAATCTGTACCAGGCAGCATCGAACTGAACATTTTTTCTTAGATTTCGAGATTAACAAATAAGTGAGTAATACATTAATAGGTGTGGGATTAAAAAATAGAAGTTCTTTAATGAGAAATTAAGAAGATAAAGCATTAGATTACGAATTAATTTTTAATTATATATATATATATATATCCAGAAATAAAAACCATAAACGAGGCTGGAGATTTCAATATCTGCACTACAGCTTCGGGATACAGATCTCTCAAAGCTCTTCGCCATGTTCTTAGCAATCCAGCAATTTTGAAAGGGGTCTGGAACTTTAAAAGCTTGCCAAAGGTGAATTTTTTTGTCTGGTCGTTAGCTCATGATAGCATCCTTACCTATGATAATTTGTGGAGAAAAGGTTCGGAAGGTCCTTCTAGATGCCCTCTATGTAATTCTCAGGAGGAGACTTCTTCTCATCTTCTGTTCACATGTTCCTTTGCAAGAGAAGTTTGGATCCAAGCACTTTTTCCTTGGTCCTGGTCCTTTGTCTTCTCCTAGATATTCCCCCCTTCTTAGTTCTCGGTCGCTATCTGCCCCTTTCGTGTTCTTAAAAAAGACCGTCTCAACTTCTCATGGTTGACTCTTCAAAAATTGATCCTCTAGAGTCTTTGGTTAGAATGGAACGCTCGACTCTTTCGAGATCAGACCTCTTTTGCAACTCGTGTATCTCTTAAAGCCAAAACCTTGTTAGGGGAATGTCTCTGCAACCATCCCACTTTGATAAATCAAGCCCCTCTCTCCCTCATTGAAGATTCTTGGATGTTAAGTCTCTTCCCTTCCTCCCCAACTCTTGCAGCCCCCCCTTTCACCGAATTGGAATCCTGGGAAATTCGAATGGATATTCTTGACTTCACCAACTGGAGGAATTCACTACACTAGCACTCTGTGTTCTTTGATGGAGCTTCCAAAGGCAATTCAGGGGTGGAAGGAGGCGAAGGGGTCCTCTTTGATCCCAATTGAATCTTGGAATTTTTTTTCTCTTGGGAATTAGGTGTTGACACCAACAATCTGGTCGAAGCTTTGGCTCTCTGGCAAGTTCTTCTAAGCAATCTCTAACACATGGCATTTCAGAAATCAATGTCTTCGGGGACTTAAGGTTGATCATACAAGCACTAAATACTCAAAAGCCTCCTACTCAAATGAGGCTTAGCCAAATCATCACGAAAATTCAGAATTTTCTCCCCCCTTTCCAACAAATCCATTTCTTTCATATCCTTCGTGAATTAAATGGGGAAGCCGACAATGCAGCAAATGAAGAGGACCCCTTGAGCAAGGGGACCCTTATGCTAAATGGAGCTCTTACAAATTTTTTTATTCCATAATACCTTGGACCTAATGCCTAAGGGGCTAAACCCATTCCTCGATTCAACATGGATTTCATGCATTAAACGAGTTGTTGGCTCAGCATGTCGCATCAGGCACTTGGGGGATAAATGAAGGAATCCACAACATGATTTGAGCGCAAAATCCGACGACATTCGGCGAAACTACTTTTTTTTCGAATTGCAATGATGAAAAGTATTGTTTTTTCCAATTTGTTTTTGAAATCTTGAAGCATCGTTGGTTTTTCGACCTTCATGGTCGTCGATTTTTCGACCAAGCTTGTCGTCAGATTTTTCAGCATCCCCATAATTATATAATATGTTGTGTATCTCGGTAAACTCAATCTATATCTATGGGCATTCATATTTGAATATGGTAGTGGGTGGTAATGGTGCTTCCAAGGTAACTTTTTGTGCCATTGCAGAAATGGTGGTTTGTATCTTTAATCTGGGTACAAAAACCACTGGATCGCAAGGTTGGTTTTTTTGGAGAAATGGGCACAGGGGCAGTGCCAACATACATCTTTTGAACTCCCTCTTCCTTTCCTGGAAATTAATAGATAAATGCTTGTCCCACAACGAAATCTAGGTAAATGACTGGGTCAATAAGGCAAAGAACGGGATCCAATACTATAATATATAATAGGCTTTCAACCTGGAAGGGAAACTTAGGGAGATGGTAATGTTGGTGGTGAATCTCCTTATTTTACCAGGTCAACTTAAACTTCCTTTACCTTTAACTTTGCCTAGGCTTGGATGCTCCTTGCTTAGATGTGACTGGATCAACTAGTTCTAAATAATAAAGGTCCACCACTAGCTCTAGATCTGGACGAGGTGATGAATCTATCAGGATTTGGAACTTGAACTCAATATTGAACCGTAAGGTCTAAGTGTAGTTTTGATCTACACTGATGCTGCTAGCTCTATGTCTGTCTTTGTGCCTGGATTTTGGTATTTGGATCAAATATCCCTATTACCCATGCCTTTTATCTTATAGATGGATGAAACCATGTCCCTCCGCTGGATCGTGGTTTGTAAGCTGAATCTACATTCAATGCAAGGCTTGTGATTGTTTATTTGATTATTACGGGAGATGTGATGTTAGTAATTCTGCATTACCAAGTTTTCTTTATCAATGGATGGGAAATAACAGTTGGTGGAGAAATCAGATACTAATAGTCTTCATCACAATGGTATTTTTTCTCGCACCTCTCTTTGTTCTTACAAATATAGATCCATTGAAATTCACATCTACTGCATATGTTTCACTTTCATTTGTTTTGTTGTTCTTGTTGATGTATATGTAACTTTGGAAGATATTCTAATCTATATTATCATTGTATGTTGTTGCATCCCCATTGGGGATGTGCGTTACCCCATTTACGGGATGTCTAAATTGTGTCTAGACCTTGAGGTACAACCTTCATTGTAAGTTGGGGCAATAGTCCCCAGTGTAACATCATGTAATATGTAATTGTGGTCTCTCTAGGAGAAGTGGGCCCCATGTGAGATGACATGTAGCCTCAAGTCTTATATTTGGTTAGTGACTTGAAAGGGTGTACATAGGGAGGAGATCTCCCTGATTTATACACACCAACCACACTCTCTAAGGAGTTTGAGAGAGAGAGACAATAATAGGAGGAGAGAAATATAGCTTCTCAACATTTCTTATTACTGCTTTTGATCATCTCACTGTTCTGAAGAAGTTTACAGGGTTTTATCCTTTATGGTTTCCCCAATGAAAATCTTTGTGTCTTGTGTATCTTTTATATCTTATGCATTTTTTTGTACTTGTTATTCTTTCAGATAAAGATCTTAGATAATCTAATTAGATCTCAAGAAAATCCAACATGGTATCAGAGCCTCTCTGAAAGAAGGCACTATGCAGCTATGGGAACTAGGGCTTCCTAATTGAAGGTGTTCTCTCCATAGATCATCAAAAAAGGAAGGCTAGACTTGCCTCACTAGGGTGCATTTGTTGGTGGTATCAGTTTCTCAATCAGAGAAGTTTCACTGTGCAGTCGAAATACATCTACAATGGCAGCCAATGAAAATTAGGGTTTCATGCTTGAAAACCCTAGAAGACTGAATTTAGTCATTTTATCACTTTCGCTATAACGCGAGATTGAAGAAGGATCAGAAGCTGAAACTTTTACAGGCCAAAGAGAAATTCGTTTTGTACATTGTGTAAAATTTTCAGCCTCAGAATTCATTATACTTTACAAGATATGGTTCCAACCTCCTCTAGAATACAGTCATAAACAAGTGCCCTAGGGATATTTGCTATATCTCTGGCTAGGAATTTCCAAACAAATTTTCACAGGATATTGTAGTTAGGGAATAGACTATAGTTTCTGTGATATGTGTTTTAGACCTAGAATGTGAAACAGTGACATGTGGCAGTCCGTACAAGTTCGATATGTTGAACATTCCCCAAAACATGCACCTTGGAAAACTCATCATAAGTCCCACTTGGAGAATCCATTCCTGCTCTAACCTATGGGGTTGGAAATAAGACATATAAGGCTATCACAGTGAGAAGTTTCAAACCTCAAGTATCTAAAACTTCGAAGATACAGCAGAATCAATATCAGCAATTTCTGCAAATTTTTTTGGAAAACTAGGGCTTCCTGTTCCGGGAGTTTGCCTCCACTCTTTTCAGAAAATGAGTACATTGGACAGTTCTCCTTGAATAGGCCCATCTTTCTATCCAAACAGAAGTTTGAAATTACAATTTTTGAAAATTAGGGTTTCTCTAAAAAACCCTAGATCATCTAGCCCCAGAACCACGACGCACACCTCAAATCGATAAGATATAATTTTTTGTTATTTACATTTGAGGTTCTCATTTCAAAATGACTAATCACACCAGCTTGATAACAAGATTGGTGAAGATGAAAAATTCTGAGTATGGAAGTATAGGACCTCCGTGATCCTTGAAGAAATTGAATTGGATCAATATTTCAGTAAGGAATTTCTAAGAGCCAAAGGGAGATGAGGCCAAGGCTAGAGCCAAGAGAATCCTTGCGGATCATCTCATCCATCATGTGGCATCCTTGAAGACACCTAAACAAAGTGTTCGATGTTGTGACAAAGCAATCGAAGAAGAATAAGATATTGTTATAACCACCTTTAATGGCCTCCCAAGATCATGGGATTCATTCATTTGAGGAATGTGTGCGAGAAGGAAGTGATTACCTTCAACGGACACTGGGAAGAGTGCACATAAGAAGAAGATCGACTCATAATAAGAGAAGAGAAGATGAGAGCAGTTGAAGATCAATCTCTCATGATTCAAAGTAGATCCCTCAAGCAATGAAGAATATGAAGGACTCAATACTTGAAGAACCTCTTATCCATCTTAGCATTTGGATAAGAAATGATGTTGTTATGAATGAAGAAGATGATGAAGATGAAGGCTCATGAAGGAGTCTACCCACAAAACAAATAAAGGTAAGTATTCAATTGTCATTTCATGATATTGTTTGGTTATGCATTTGTTTATATTCAGTTGATGTGTTATGCATGTTTGAGTATTTGCATTTATACTACTGAATTGCACATGATGGGTAAGAATTCAATGATGTTGTAAAACATTGCATTACTACTTATCTAGATTGAAACCTCTTTACTGGCATATTAGGAGTAGTACACACCCTTAATAAAATTAGGGTAGAATGCATCTAAAAGTTATTGTATGTATACATGATATGGATGAATGTTGTAGCATTGGATAAAATAATTCGATGGCTATGTGAAATATATTTGTCACCATTAATATGTTTTGGAAATTATGATATGTTTCTAATCATGCAAATGAACTTGACTTGCATATCATTCCAAAGAACAAGGTGGCGATAGTTCAGAAGAGGAACCTGAAGATTCTAGGGTCAAAGACACCATAGCAAAAGAAAGAGCTTTAGAAGAATATAAATATAATGGTAGATGAAGAATAATATGACGAGACTTCCAAAGAAAGCAAGAGGCCTCAAACACACTCTAGTTATGTGACATTGTTGAGCAAAATCATTGATGCAGAGCCTTCCAGCTATGAAGAAGTAGCCAAGAAGAAAGGGAAGGAGAGTACTAGTTCAAGAAGAATGATGTCTAGGATGTGGTATCGAGACTTGAAGGGAAGTCCGTAGTGTCTTCCATATGGATCTACAAGATCCAACATGCAGTAGATGGCAACATCATGGGATACAAGGCAAGATTTGTAGCATGAGGCTTCTCACAGAAAAAATGCATAGACTACAAAGAGACATTTGCAGCCACTGGGAGTTGAGACACAAGACAGGAAGACTCATGTGTTCAAATTAAAGAAGGCCTTATACAAGCTCAGAAAGAACCCATGGGAATACACATACATGAGGATCTTGAAGATCATCTTAACCTTTACTACAAGGTTTAAGATGAAATCCTATAAAGGATGAAAAGCTCACAGATGGGTGCGAGAAGAACTTTTCAAGATGTTCAAGATAGAGGATCTTGGTATCCAATGACCCTAGATGGATACATAGAATATTAGCAGCAGAGGAAGCTACTTGTCACTCCAATACATAGAGTATGAAAGAAAGAGGTAGAATGATGCTCTGCTTCAGAGGGAGTGACTATAGAAGATACTGAGGTTCAACATGGTATGATAGGATGGACAGATTATTGATGGCTCTAGGGTTTATTGAGAGTAAAGAGGATTCCAACCTTTACTTCAAGTTTGAACGTGGAAGACTAGTGATGCTCATGTTATATGTCGATGACTTGTTCCTGACAGGAAAAGAGGAACTCATTAAAGATGCAAGAAGGATACTTGCTGCCGAGTTTGAGATGAAGGACTTGGGTATGAAGCACTACTTTCTAGGCATGGAGGGTGCGGATGGAATATCCCTTGGACAAGGGAGGTATGCAGTGGAGATACTGAAGAGGTTCAGGATGATGGAGTGCAAGGCCATGGTGACACTTATGGAATCGAACCTAAATCTATTGATTGATGCTACATCAGAAATGGTTTATGCCACGATGTATCGTAAGATTATTTGGTCATTAATGTTCTTGACGAATACAATACCAGACACATGCTTTGTTGTGAACGACCTAGGCCAATTCCTGACATATCGAAGACATGCTCACCTGGTTGCAAAGCATGCAGTGAGGTACCTGAAGGGTACAATTGAGTATGGGCTCAAGTATGATACAAATCAGAAGACTAACCTGCATGGTTATGTTGATTTGGATTGGTAGCACCATTGAGAAGAAGAGAACCTTGGGTTGCTTATTCAGTTTGAGATCCAGTTTGGGCTACTGGTTTGGCAGGATGCAGTCCTGCATGGCGTTGAGTACAACCAAGGAAAAACATGTTTCCACTTGCTCGACTATTTGTGAGGTAGTATGTTTCTTTCGAAAGCTACTATTTGATTTGATTGATCTGACTTGAATTTTTGTGTCATGCAGAGAGGAGCAATGAGGCTTCAGTATGTGATCTAGATCAAGATCTCTAGAAAGAGGGAGTGATGAGTTCTAGCATAGCTAGTGAGACAATTTTTCTGAGCATAAAATTTTGGAAAAGCTCGCAGGTTACTCAGACGTAATCAGTCCTGTAGGTTATCCTCAAATGTACTCAGTCCTAGTGAAGCTCGTAGGTTTCTCAGACGTAATTAGTCCTATAGGTTGTCCTCAATGTAATCAGTCCTGCTAAAGCTTATAGGTTATCCTTGGATGTAATTAGTATTGATGTAACTATACACTAGAAATGGAGAGAGTGAAGTTTGAATACTTCAGAGAGAAGCGTGGTGTACTTCAGATCGAGGTTCCTTTCAAGGGGAAGTGATGAGTCTGGAAGACACAGATACACATGAGAGTCTTTTTGACATGGTGGCAGGATAGGCCACCCATGGTCAAATGTAAATACAGAGCCTTTCTGACATGCTTCCAGGTTGGGCCTCCCATGATCGAATGTAAGTGTAGAGCCTTTCCGACTTGTTGGTAGGTTGGGCCTCCCATGGTCAGATATAAGTGCTAGAGCCGTTCCTGGATGATACTAGGTTTGTCCTACCATGCGGTGAATGTGAATGTTATGTTATGTGTATCTGTTCTGTGCTCCGTTTGATGATGAGATGATATGAAGATGATTATTTAATAGTAGAGTACATAGGTATTGCAAGAAGCATATAATCAATCCTAGGATGCTCCTTCATGTTTTGTAGTAGCATGTAATCAATCCTTGGAGATCTTGTAGGTTTTTCAAGAGGCATATAATAAGTCATGGGATGTACCTACTTGATGGCTTGCTCGTAGAGATGATGAATACCTACACAGAGTAGTAGGCCTACATCCAGCATTAAAAATGGTTGGCACTTTAGATGAAGACCTAGCAGACAACTAGGCCTACATCCATCATGAAAAAGGGTTGGAACTGTAGAAACTTCTGATGATAGATAGTATGGGACGATGATCAAATTATAAGAATACGATGGAAATAGCTATGATGAAGACTCTATGACTCTATGGTGATGCTGATGCGATGAAGACCTGACCAGATGTGTTGATGATTGTGTGGAGAGAGAATACCTTCCTAGTTAAGAGGGGGTGTTGATGTATTTATAACTTCGAAAGATATTTTGATGTATATAATTATATGTTTTTGTACCCCCATTAGGGATGTGTGTTACCCCTTTACAAGATGTCTAAATTGTGTTTATACCTTGAGGTACAACCTCCATTGTAAGTCGGGGAAATAGTCCCCAGTGTAACATAATGTAATATGTAATTGTGGTCTCTCTAGGAGAAGTGGGCCCCATGTGAGATGACATGTAGGATCGAGTCTTATATTTGGTCAGTGACTTGAAAGGGTATGTTACCACCTAAGTTGTACTTAGTGGTTTTTATCAAATGAGCCTGGTGAACCAGACAGGGTTAACTTGTTCAGACTTCAAAAGACCCTTGGAAGTACTTCTGGGAAGTGCTTGTTGTATCATATCACATGTTCATACCCCATGGGGGAATTGTAATAAATGTTCTAGCATGATAGTGTCTGTAAAAGACTCGGTCTCTTAGAATTTATTTGTCAATCCAATCAGCCTAGGGTGTTTTTTCCCTTGGTTATTATTGGTTGTTGAATAAATGACTGATAATTTCTGAGTTTTTCACTCCATACCTCCAAATTTGGGGTGGTCGGCTTGGCATTTAGGCCTATTGAGGTTATTAGAGTCTATGTGTCAATGTATAAGCATGCTAGACATCATTTTTGAGTCATATGAACATGTCTAAGTCGCCCTAGGTGTT
>LPNX010614570.1:0-24368 GCA_001517045.1 Pseudotsuga menziesii | reverse complement strand
CCTCCATCTCTCAATAGCAAGCTCACAAGCAAAAGGCAAGCTTGGGAAGAACACACTAGTGCTCCAAGGGACAAAGGGATGCAGACTCAAGCATAAGTTTCACCAACAATGGACTATAGTTTCTTTGCTCTCAATTCTCTCTTCCTTCCTTCAATGTACCAAGGAGTTCCTTATATAGATTCCAAAGGGGTAATGAAAGGTCGAATCCGAGCGATCTCAAGGCATAGGGAAGGCCAGGAGTCAAATGAGTTGAATACTTGTCAAGGAAAACTCCAAAAGGAATTGGATTATGCACACATCCCGATGCACGCAGTTTTAGTGGTCAAACTAGCGTATATACACGCTTATAGGTTTAAAAGTCACGTGTATCATTTTTCATATGTTTTTAGGGATGATCAAGGAAACATCAAAGGACAAAAAATGGTCCATGGGGTCTAAGGAGTCTGCAGCGGGACAGGGGAAGGCCATACAAAGTGTGATTCACTTGGAGTGGTGAAATAAGCTATAATAGTAACCAATCCTACCACCATGTCAGAAAGGAACATAGACTCATCACTTCCCCTTGGAAGGAACCTCGATTTGGAGAACACCAAGCTTCTCCCTGAAGTATTTAAACTTCACTCTGGCCAATGGCTTAATCAACACATCAGCTATCTTCTCCTCCGCCACAACATACTAGAGCTTCACCACTCCTTTCTACACCATATCCATGATATAGTGATATTTGATCTCGATATGCTTCAACTTGTCATGGAACACTGGTTTCTCTGAAAACTTCACACAACCCTGGTTGTCGCAATATATACAAGTAGCATCCAACTGGAGATCAAACAAATTAGATAGTAACTTCCTCAGCCACACTACCTCACAGCTATCCGAACAAGCTACGACATAATATGCTTTGGCTGTACTTAGTGCCATGCAGGATTGATTCCTGCTAAACCAATATATCACACCTGATCCCATACTGAAGCAGCACCCCGAAGTGCTCTTCCTATCAATGGAGATTCCTGCCCAATCCGAATCCACATAGACTTATAGGTTAATCTTTTAATTCACTTCATACTTGATCCCATAATCTACTGTACCCTTCAGGTACCTTAGAATATGCTTTGCAGGAATCAGGTGAACTTGTCTCGGATCCTTCAAGAACTGCCTCAATGTGTTCACAACAAAGAAAATATATGGTCTTGTATTCGTCAGGTACATCAAAGACTCAATCATTTGACGATACATCATAGCATCAAACACCTTTGATGAAGCATCACTCAATAGATTTAGGTTTGATGCCATAGGTGTGGTCATGGCCTTGCATTCCATCATCCCAAACCTCTTCAAGATCTCTACTGCATACTTCCCTTGTCCTAGGGAGATTCCTTCTGCATTCTGCCAAACCTCCATGCCTAAAAAGTAGTGCATCATATCCAAGTCCTTCATCTTGAACTCAGTAACAAGTCTCCTTCTTGCAACTTTAATGAGTTCCTTTTTTCTATCAAGAACAAGTCATCGACATATAATAGGAGAATCACTGGTCTTCTGCCTTCAACCTTGAGGTAAAGGTTGGAATCCGCTTTACTCTCAGTAAATCCTAGAGCCATCAGTAAGCTTTCCATCCCGTCGTATCATGTCGAACATTAGGATCTTCTGTAGTCACTGCCTCTGAAGCAGAGCATCATTCTCCATCTACCTTTTGTACTCTATGCATTGAAATATTCTGTACTGGAGAGACAAGTATCTTCCTCTGCTACTAATATTCTATCTATCCATCTAGGGTCACTAGATACCAAGATCGTCTATCTTGAAAATTTTCTTCTCACACACATATATGAGCTTGTCATTTTTTATAAGCTTTCATATTCAACCTTGTAGAAAGGTTAAGATCTTCATTACTCTAGGTGATCTTCAAGCTCCTCATGTATGTGTTGTCCCATGGGTTTCTTCTGAGCTCATACAAGGCCTTCTTTAATTTGCACACATACGTCTTCCTATCATGTATCTTAACTTCTAGTGGTTGCAAATGTCTCTTCGTAATATATACCTTCTTTCCATGAGAATCCTTGTGCTATGAATGTCACCTTGTATCCCACAATGTTTCCATCTACTACATGCTGGATCTTGCAGATCCATATGGAAGATACTACGGGCTTCCCTTTAGGTCTCAATACTGTATCCTAGACATCATTCTTCTTGAACTGGTACTCTCCTTCCCTTTCTTCTTGGATACTTCTTCATAGCTGGAAGGCTTTGCATCAATGGTGTCGCTCAACTGAGTCACATAACTGCATTGTGTCTGAGACCTCTTTCTTTCTTTCAAAGTATCGTCATATTATTCTTCAACTTGGATTATTTATCTAATTGTCGTCACTTGTTCTTCGGAACAATTCTCATCCTTATTTTCTTGTAGGTGCTTATACGTGATCTTTCCTACAAGTAAAATGCATTAGTTGTATGGTTAGAAACATTTCATAAGGCATATTCATAATGAAAAATTCTTATGCATAAATATATAATCATGCAACTATTTTAGCCAATACAACATTCATACATATCTCATGAAAACTTTCTAGATGCCTTCCATCTCTACCATGACATCATTGAGATTATGCACTAATCCAATATTTCAGCAAAGAGGTTTCACTCTAGATAAGCATCAATGGAGAGTTGTATAGCACCATGACCTACATACCCATCACATGCATATTAGTAGTATATTGTCATTAATGCAAACATTTTATCATGCATAACATATCAACTGAATATAAACAAATGCATAACAAAACAATATCATGAAATGACAATTGAATACTTATCTTTATTTATTTTGTGGGTAGACTCCTTCTTTCAGCTTCATCATCTTCTTCATTCATAACAACACCATTTCTTATCCAAATGCTAACATGGATAAGAGGTTCTTCAAGAATTAAGTCCTTCATATTCCTCATCGCTTGAGGGATCTTCTTTGAATCGTGAGAGCTATATCTTCAGTTGCTCCCATCTTCTTTTCTCTTATTATGAGTTGAGCTTCATCTTGTTTGTGTTCTTCCCAGAGTTTGTTGAAGGTAATCACTTCCTTCTGGCACACATTCCTCGAATGAATGAATCCCATGATCCTAGGAGGCCATTCAAGGTGGTTATCATAATTTCTGCATTCTCTACTTCTTCATCCACTACTTCAAGTTGTTCTTTGATTTGAGAGACCCTTGTAAAGTATGACTATATGGTCTCTACATTCTAAATCTTTACATTCTTCAACTGGTTCTCAAAGTCATCTTACAATTTATGTTCTTCCCTTCAAATAGCTTGGTCAAGGAATCAAACATCTCTTTAGGTGTATTTAGGGAAGACACTTGTGGTATAAGGTGATCCTTGATTGAATCATCAATGATATTCTCGGCCTTGACTAAGTTCTTCTTGTGTAAGGATTTATCCTCATCTCCCTTTGGAACTGGAACTTTTCCACTTATGTAGGTGTCCAATTCATTTTCTTCAAGAGCTAGTGAAAACTTAAACTTCCATGCTCAGAATTTTTTAGCTTCACCAAGATTGTCATCAAGCTCGTGTGATAGGTTATTTTGAAATGAGAACCTCAAATGTAAATAGAAAAAGATTAGATCTTACCGATTTGAGGTGTCCATCGTGGTTTCGGATCTGGCTGAACTAGGGTTTGTTAAAGAAACCCTAATTTTCAAAAATTGGAATATTTTTGATCTGATTGGATAGAAAGATGTGCCTCCTAAAGTCAAGCTAAGCAGTGTACTCATTGTCCCAAAACTACGATCAAAACTGCAAAATATTTGATGCCCTAGTTTTCTTCAATTTCTTATACATAATTTCCTGATATTGTTTCAGATATATCCCTGAAAGTAATGCTCTTCTACATATAAAAATTCCCACAAAGGTATCCTCATTTGTCCTCTTTCCAACATCGCAGGTTTGAGCAGAATGGGTTTCACCAATTGGGACTTATGAGAGTTTTCACAAGGTGACGCATTTCAGGACTGTTCAACATTGCGAACTTGTACAGACTTCCACGTGTCACTGTTTCACCTTCAGGGTCTGAAACGTTTAACAAAGAAAGTACAGTTTGTGCCCTATCTAGAAAACCTTGAAAATTTTCATTTGGAAATTTGTATCCTAAGATATAGAAATTCTCCCTAGGTGTCCTGTTTAGCGATGAATCCTGGGAGAGGGTGGAACCTTGATTTGGAGGAATCATATCTGCCAGAACATAGTGAATCAGAGGCTGAAAGTTTTACACAGTGTTCACCACAAATGTTTCTTTGGCTTGTAAAATTTTTGGATTTTGACACTTCTCCAATATTGAGATATAAGGAATGTACCAAAACTACTAGTTTTAGTATTTTAGGGTTTGACTTTCCCAGATTTTTACCCAACCAAACATTTTGATAGTGGTCTCTAAATTTTTATTTTGAGGAGGATATAAATCCTATGCTGGGCTCACTAAAAAATTCTTCCTCTGTGAAATTCCCTAATTTCCTGCAGAAGTAACTAGAAAACCTAGAATCAAATTCTGCTTCGACAGAAAGATGCGTCCTTCAATGGAGAGTTATCCTAGCCTCCTTTTGTTGATGATATTTGGAGAGAGACCTAGAAAGTAAGACACCCTAGATTCTGCAGCTACACAGTGTATTCTTCTCAGGTTAACTCTAATGCCTTGTTATATTTTTATCAATTAGACAATATGATCTTAGGATCTTATCTGAGAGAATAACATACACAACAATCAATCACAAGAGACAATAGACACAAAGATTTTCCTCGGGGAAACCATAAAGTAGAAACCCCTGCAACTTCCTCAGAGATAGAATGAGAACCAATGCCAATAGTAAAACCCAAAGACAAAAAGATGATCTCCAATAGTTGTTCTCTCTCTATCACTTGTGTGAGCTCCTCTTCTCTCACTTATGCGCTATATCTGGGTGAGTGTGTGTGACAAATAGAGAGGCTCACTCTCTATTTATACTAGTTTCCAACTTGACAATTACTTACCAGGGTTGACTTCACTAGGAGAGTCTAATAAACCTAGTTCCCCTCAACTATGGGGAATTTTCCCCCCGATCAATAAGGAGAGTTAACCTCAACTAAATTGTGGGGACTATTTCCCCGACTTACAACGAATGGTTAACCTTAATGATTTTACATGACTTTATTATAGTAATGACTCTCAAATGATTCTCTCGATAGGAAAATTGGGGTAAAATATAATATATACAAGTGAATACATTCTAAAGTTACAAATACATCAAAAATACCTACCGTCATTACTCTTAACAAACAATGCCTGAGTCTCCCATGCTCCCTTGTCCATGTTCCCCCATTCTGTGTGTCAGTCCCCATATTGTCCCACATATTTGATTATCCCCCTTGCGCTTCTCGTCAAGGAAACATTATTTCCTTGATTAGTTGCAGGTCTCTCTCTGTCAACATCAACACATCTTTTCCAAAGGATAGACCTAGAGGTCCCTCTATCCTAGTTTCATTCACCTTATTTATGAGTTCCTTGGACCACTTGAGAGGAGGCATTAGTGCCTCTCGGGGTGGTTGTGTCTCATATGCTTGACTTCAGCTACATCATCACACTATTGATATTCATACATAGTATTGGTTCAAGCATTATTTGATTTAAGACCCCGGTTGTCACCTGAATCTAGCACATTGGTGAGTCTATTATGGGACCCAGGAAGGTTTGTGTCCCTTGTGATTTCTGGGTTGCGTTGGAAACAGTGTTTAGAAGCCCCAAAGTAGTGCTTTTATGAAGCTCCAGTATTGATGCAGAATATTGTATCACAAATATTCTGACTGCCCATCATGGAATCCCCCCAACTATGTACACTTCTAGTTTTAGCAGAGCATCAATTGTGAAGATATTGCATTCCAAGAGAATGACGTTGTTCCTATGTATCAGTCCTTCAGATCAGTAGGATATTCAGCCTCTCATTAAGGCCACCATTATGTAACATCAGTTGTATATCAATTGATTGGCTCCCATATTTTTTGATCCTTGATCCCGTTATTTATTCTTTTGACATTTATATGAGCATGGGTATACCCGCCTCATCCATATAAATGCCACACATTCTTTGTATCTTACCCATTATCGAGAACTAATATTAATACAAAAACCAAAAGCCACTGTGGTTTGAAAGAGGAAGCACTGCTTCTTCACATGTCTCTTTGGTCTCTCCACTATCCCCATTATCCTATGATGTATGTAGGCCATACGATGAGCTACTGCCCTCACACATCAGGGGGAAATCTGTTAACACAAAAAAATTGCTCACCTATCTCTACATGGTCTATACATCATTTTACTACCATTTCCCCTTACCTTTAAAGTCCTAAATGAAGTCCTAACTGAAGTCAAAGTGCAATGGATGACTGAGTCTAATTAAAATTAGCTCAAACATATGTCACTGCATGCCAAACAATAAGTGGGAGTGCATCATTAACTCCAATGAACCCCGATGAGTTTAACTGAAGTTGAGTCAATCAACACGTGATCAGTTGGTTAACTAGTGTGTTTATTGTGGCTTACAGTCAGTTAAGCTACACCCATTCATTCAATTCGAATGACCTCCTTGGGAATTCAAATTGTCTTGGCAGTCATGCACCTTGCATCATCATTATATTGTATTATGCATTCTTTATTGATTATATAGAGCTGCTACTCATTTTGCAGCACCATTATGCCATTTTCATGCTTAATTGTTTGAAATCTCTTATGAGACTATGTTTTAGTCCCTAGATTACTATGACAAATTAATATGGTACCAGATCTCATGGCGGGATGAAGCTCAGATCTCTCAAAAACATGGTTTTTGACAGATCTTACATGAAAAATTGAGCAAAAGCTCAAAATTCCAGCACTGCACCAGAAGCCAAAGCTTACCACTTAATACCCCAAGTAAAGGAATTGTTGATCAAGCTTGCTTGATCAACTATGATGGGTGTGATGAAATCCTAAAATGTGCATTTTGTACAACCTTACGATGCCCCTTTTGTTGTGATTTCTAGGTTTTAATAGGTGAAAATCATTTGCTACAGTAGTTTGAGATGGCTTCTTACGTCAAACTCTTGACTCCGTTCAATTTCCACTCATGGAAAGGAGACATGGAGATCCAGCAACATGCGAGAGGACTCTACCAGGTCACTATGGACACTAAAGAAGAGCCTACTCATGTTATAGACAAAGTTATATTCTTGAACAAGAAAGATGAAGCATTCAGATTCTTGTGCCTCTCTATTTCCCGAGATCTTCTTTTCCATCTCTTGGGATTGAAGACTCCAAAAGAAATTTGGGACAAATTGGACACCCTGTATGGAAAATAGGATGATTTGAGATTTTACTAGCTTGAAAACGAGTTGATGTCTCTCCAGCCTTCCAATTTTGAGACCTTAAATGATTTTTTTCACAAAGTTCATACATATTGTCTTATTGTTGAAGCAATGTAAGGTGGATAAGGAGGATGATCAGCTCATCCTCACCATTCTCTCCAAACTTGGAGTTGATTATTTGGTGTTTGTTCCTACATTCTGTGTGGGGAAGCTCATAACCCCTGGATGGAATATGCCTTCACTCAATGCCTTCATTGAGTCCCTAACAAGTGAACATGATAAGCTTGTCCAGATGGGGATCATTGGATCCTCCCATGATCAAGCCCTCTATGTCTTGAGGCCCAAATGTCTGAAGGGTAAAGGAAAGCAGCAAAAGAACCCAAAAACTAAATTTGAAGTTCCTAATCCTAAAGTTGAAAACCAAAAGCATACAGAGCCTTCCGACTCAAAGAAGAACAAAAGAAAAGGGCATCATGGAATGGAAAAAGTCAAGTGTTCATAATGTGGGAAGGGCTTCCACCCTGAACATGCCTACATGAAAAAGAAACTTGATGAAGCTACTTCTCTTTTTGAGAAAAATCACATCAATATTCCTAAAATCTTTCAAAGGAGAGATCAACAAGATTGAGAACCACAACATGAAAGTGGTCATGCTCTCATGGAAAGCACTTCGAAGTCCAAAGCACTCTTGATAGATTCTGGAGCTTCGAATCACATGATGGCTCAAATATATTCTTTCTCATATTTGGAGACTAGAAAATCCATCCCCATCCACATGGGAGATGACTCCACTATCATATCTGAAGGACAAGGTACTATAGATCTTGAGCATGGTTATTTTTCCAATGTTCTGTATGTACCATCTCTTGCATCAAACCTCCTAAGTGTTTATCAAATGACACATATGGGAGTGCCCAAGAGAGTCTCCTTTATCCTGGATGATGTAGAAATCACAGAACTTGCATCCAGAAAACTTGTAGAAAAAGGCCTTGCAAACCATCATGCAAAAGCCTACGAGTTATCCCATTTTGTGGCGGATGC
Organism: Pseudotsuga menziesii; assembly: GCA_001517045.1. Lineage (NCBI taxonomy): Eukaryota > Viridiplantae > Streptophyta > Pinopsida > Pinales > Pinaceae > Pseudotsuga > Pseudotsuga menziesii. The sequence continues at coordinate 15,971 of LPNX010614570.1, read as the reverse complement.
AAAGCCCACTGCATTGCTGAATCATGGAAATGAAGTTAGTAGAATGTGGAATGAGAGGTTTGGCCATATGAACTTCAAATACTTGCATAAATTACAGAATAATTCTATGGTTGAAGGCCTCCCGATCATCAAAGCTACCATTGGAATTTGCAAGGGATGTGTTGTTGGAAAGCACCATGAGCATAAGTTCGATTGGGGGAAGGAAAGATGAGCATCATGCATCTTGGGACTGATACATTCTTATATCAGAGGTCCCATGCCTATCACATCCATGAATGGAACAAGGTACATTCTGACTTTCATTAATGACTTTTCCAGATACACATGGGTCTTTTTTATCAAAAAGAAGTCGGAAGTCTTGGAAAAATTCACTGAATTGAAGGCTTTGATTGAGAATGCATCTGGAAAAAAGATCAATATTTTAAGATCTGGTAATGATGGGGAGTACATAATTAATGATTTACTACATATATGTTCCCAAATTGGTATTCATATCCAGCATTCAGTCCCCTACAGTCCCCAACAGAACGGTGTAGCGAAGAGGAAGAATCGGTCTCTCAAGGAGATGACCACCTGTATGTTGGAATCAAAGAAATTGGATGCAAATTTGTGGGTGGAAGCCATGAATGCTATAGAATATATTCATAACAAATTTCCACACTCATCCATGAAATGGAAGACCCATTTCAAAGCATATTTTGGACACAAGCCGGATGTGTCGAATCTGAGGGTGTTTAGGTCCACTGCATGGGCCCAAATTCCGCTTGATAAAAGGAGGGATTTTCAACCGCAAAGCATAGAATGTATATTTATTGGATATATTGATGAATTTAAAGGTTTCAATCTCCTTGATATCAAAACAAAATATATCATCATTGAAAGGAGTGTCATGTTCGATGAGCCTCTTCAGGAGGTGGAACTAGTGAAGGAGAAAACTGCTGAATTTCCTTCCTATTCTACTGAATATTTGAATGATGTAATTGGGGCTGATGACCTGATTTGGATCATATGATTTTTGATATCAGTGTACAGAAAAAATTATATGATGAATAAGAACCTGAAGTACAAAATCATTTCCCAACTTGGGCTCGACAGACAATCTCCTCCGTAGGTGATAACATTGGAAATCCAGATGATCCAAGGAGAACCCGGTCTGATTTCCAAAGAGCAGGTATTGCGCCCTCTTGTCCTGATTATTTCATGTATGAATATTGTTATTTTATGATAATTTTAGAACCTAATTCTTACTACCATGCTTGGAAGGATCCGAGATGGCAAGTTTCCATGGATGAAGAGATGAATTCTCTTCATAAAAACACTACTTGGGAGCTAGTTTCTCTTCCTTCGAGGAGGAAATTGGTTCAATGAAAGTGGGTGTTTCAGAATAAGGTTGTGCAGCTGATGGTAGCACCTAAAAATATAAGGCAAGTCTGGTATAAAAATTCTTCTCCCAGGTCCAAGGTGTGGACTACCATGATACTTTTGCACCGGTTGCAAAAATGGACTCCATCTGCCTAGTTTTGGCAATTTCTGCATCTAAGCACTGGGAAGTGTATCATATGGATGTTAAGTCTGCCTTTATGCATGGAGATATTCATGAGGATATATACATGAAGCAAATTGAGGGATACATTTCTGATCCATCTTTGTTTTGAAAACTAAAGAAGTCACTATATAGGTTAAAACAGGCCCCAAGAGAGTGGTATTACAAGATGGATGCCTTCCTTCTCTCGCAAAACTTCCAAAGGTGTAGATCAGATCCAAATGTGTATATACAGTAGTCTGATGGTCATTTGATTATTATTTTTTTATATGTTGATGAATTAATGATCACAAGTAGCACAGTTGCTTCTATTTTAGTCATCAAAACTACTCTCCACAATGCATTTGAAATGAGCGATTTGGGGCTCTTAAAGCAATTTTTGGGGCTTGAATTGAGCAAAATTTTGATGGGATAATGGTAAATCAGTAAAAATACATATAAAACCTATTATTCAAGTTTAACATGGCTGACTATAAGGATTCTCCATTCCCTTTCCTTTCAGGGATCAGCCTTGAAGAAGAAAAAAGCACACCTCCCATGCACTACACTATTTATCGATAGTTGATTGGTAGCTTTTTGCACTTGACTCATTCTCACCCTGATATATGTTATGCCACGAATTATGTGTCAAGATACATGCAGAAACCCCATAATATTCATTGGAAGGCATCCAAGAGGATCCTCCCTTAAATTCAGGGAACTAGGACCTACAACATTCACTATGCTGTAGACTTTGAGCTAGAGTTGGTCGGTTACACAGATTCCAATTGGGTGGGTGATTCTATTGATCAGAATTTTAATTTTGGATACATATTCATGTTTGGTGGTGGCCCCATTTGCTGGTATATCAAAAATCAGGCCGCCATAGCATTGTCTTCAGCAGAGGACGAGTACTGAGGAGCAGTGAATGCCTGCATCCAAGTTGTTTGGTTGCAAGGCATTCTTTCAGAGTTTGATCTTGGTAGTACTTTGTCCACTGTCTTCTTTTGTGAAAATAAAAGTTCTATTAATATATCCACAGATCCAGTTACCAAGCAGAGGACCAAGCATGCAGAGATACACATGCACTATATCAGGGAATTAGTGCATGACATGACCATCATTTTGCAATACTAGTGCCCTACTAATGAGCAGATTGTAGACATATTCACCAAGATATTTTCAGAAAATAAGTTCACTTACCTCCGTTCACTATTGGGGGTGAGTTCATTAGGGTGATCAGACTACTTTCAGTGTTCAGCTTGAGGGGGGGGTTTCCCACTTGGTTTTCCCTCTTTTCCTCACTTAGATTTATTTTTGAGAATTGTTTGAGTTTCATTATTGTACAGGGTGACCTATGGACTTTGTTGCTGGGGCCCTATCATTTTATGCACTTTATGTTTCTACTCCTCTAAGTATAGCTTACGGGGGGTGTTAGAGACATTTACCCATCATGCACACTTAATTTGGTCAATTTGACCTTGTTAAACCACTATCCTAAGTTTTATTGACTTAATCAGCATCATATGAGCACACTATGACATTAGCATGAGCACATCCATGCCTACCTTCATCCAAGGAGGCCAACTAAGCCTTCTCCTTCATTTGGGGAGGCTAACTGGAGCACTCTGGGGGTGATCTGAGTGTCATAAATGCACCTAATTTCTAACTGATGGTTACAATCAGTTAAGCTAAGTCATGAAGGTGCCTCCATTCATTATATTGATTATTTTATTAATATTTAATGAACTGGAGTCAACAGGGGCGCCTCCAACCACCTCTGATGGCTAGTTTGACTTCAGTTAACCTCATCGGGATTCATTGGCGTTAATGATGTGCTACCACTTGTTGTTTGGCATGCAGTGACATGTGTCTGAGTTACTTTCAGTTCGACTCAGTCATCCATTGCACTCTGACTTCAGTTAGGACTCAGTTGTGTCAATCGACACTTGATCAGTTGGTTAACTAGTGTGTTTACTATGGCTTACAGTTAGTTAAGCTACACCCATTCATTCAATTCGAATGACCTCCCTGGGAATTCAAATTGTCTTGGAATTCATGCACCTTGCATGATCATTGTATTGTATTATTCATTCTTTATTGATTATACAGAGTTGCTACTCATTTTGCAGCACCATTATGCCATTTCCATGCTTAATTGTCTGAAATCTCTTATGAGACTGTGTTTTAGTCCTTACATTGCTGTGACATATTAATAAAAACTATGGTTTAGCTTCATTCTCTCTCAAAAAAGGCCAAAAAACCCCACAAAAAGGCCAAAAGAGCTCACAAAAGGGCTAAAAACCCAAAAAGGGATAAAAGACACAAAAAAGGGCTTAAAAACACAAAAAGGGCCCAAAACCCTAAATAGGGCTTATAACCCTAACTAGGGTTCCAAAACCCTAAAAGAGAGAAGAAGAAAAAAAAATAAAAACTTATTATAAAAATAGTTTGAAGGTCTCCATCAACAATATTCTTATCCCTTTTTCATTATTCTATTCCATGAGTATGGTGAGAAACCATTATTCTCAAAGTATTCACACCATTTTTTCCAATCATTCCATAGCCCCACCATATTACATCTAGTACATTGATGCATCCTCCATACCAACCAACTTGTGGAGAGGCAGTCCATTTCCAAGATTAGGCACGATGGCCCATTTTCAGAAGAAGAGGGTATAATTTTCATGTTTTTTTCTTTTATTTAGTTTAGTTGTATTTTCTTACTGGTTTTAATATCATTTTTTTTGTTGTAGCTTTGTTCCATGAACTCTACTCGAAGAGAGGTTATTTTGTATGTAGTAGGGGTGAAAACCTCCCTACACCCCCCCCCTAGAAAAAGATGGGAATTGGAATTTTGGAGGCAATTACTTTAAAACCACCCCCAAAAGTCATGGGAATTGGGATTTTGGGGGCGTATTTAAAACAATTGCCCCCAAAGTCATGAGAATTTGGAATTTTGGGAGTGTTTGTTATAAATCCTCCCTCAAAAGTCCAATTTTCATGACTTTTTTCAAGGGGATTTGAAAGACCCCCCCCCCCCCCCCCCCAAAGGTCCTTTCAAGGCGGTTTAAAACAAAAAACTTTAAAACACATGTTAATTTGGAATTTTAGGGGTGGTCGTTATACACCTGCCCTCAAAATTCTAATTTTCATGAATTTTTTTTTGAGGGGTGGGTTGAAAGACCCCCCTAAAGGTCCTTTTCCATGTGGTTTTAAAAAAAAACCCTTGAAAGTCATGAGAATTTGGAATTTTGGAGGCCCTGGTTATGTTAGAAAACAAGACCGCAGAGTAATAATAGATATACAGTCGAATCAATAAACAAGATGCAAAACACATTAAAACATTACAGAGAGACACATATATAACGTGGTTCACCCAAACAATGGGCTATGTTCACAAAGAAATTGTGAGTCCTTTTATTACAGTCCAAAAATATGAAGGGATACACCTTGCAGCAAAACCACTGCACTTCATCTTCATGCTCTCATAGTCTCTCTTCCAATACAATACAATACCATACTTAGTTGTTTTACAATGCTTTATTTTATAGGGAAAATACAATGGGAAAATTCTAGGGTTAACCCAATACCATGTGTCTGCAATACTGTTGGCCAACACACATCCCAAAAAATTTCTTGGGGGCTCCGCCCCCAAACCCCCATTTCTCGGGGGTGCTTCCCCCAAACCCCCCTGCCTCGGGGGTGCTACCCCCGAACCCTAAGGCAAGGGGAATGAGTGTATAGTACACCTAGGGTATAAACACAATTAAATAAATATCTTTGCATCTGGAAGATTAGGCTCCACAACCAACAATCTCCCACTTGGAGACTGATACCAACAACTTTGTTACTACTGCACTTGTTGGACTATGCTTTGGACCTTGGACTTGGCAAATTTCTTATTTTCACCTTCATGCTTGAAGGCCAACAGAAACCAAGAAGGAACCCAATTTCTCTCTGGTTACTCGCTTTGTCAACATGTCTGCAGGATTCTGCCTAGTATGTATCTTTTCCATTTTTAATAGTTCTTCATCTAGAACAGATCTTATGAATTGGTACTTGATTTGTATATGTTTAGTCCTCAAATGAAAGGCTGAGTTATTTGCAAGATGAATGACACTTTGGTTGTCACTGTATAGCCTAATATTCTCCTGCTTCTTACCTAATTCTTCCATGAACCTCTACAACCAAATCATCTCCTTACTAGCCTTTGTAGCAACAACATACTCTGCTTTCATTATTGAAAGTGAAACAACCTGTTTCAGTTTTGAAATCCAACTTATTGTTGTTCCACCCACAGTAAACACATACCATGTGGTGCTCCTCCTGCTGTCTTTATCACCAGCCATATCTGCATAAACATATCCCTGTAGAACAATGTCTGAACCTCCAAAACATAATGCATGTGAAGTGGTACCTCTAAAATACCTGAGAATCCACTATACTGCTTTCCAATGCTCTTTACCTCGATTGTTTATATACCTGCTCACAACTCCCACTGCATGTGCAATATCTGGTCTTGTGCACACCATGGCATACATCAAGCTTCCAACTGTTGATGAATAGGGAATCTTGGACATGTAATCTATCTCTTCCTGTGTCTCTGGACACATATCGTTGCTTAGTTTGAAATGGCTAGCCAAAGGTGTACTGGCTGGTTTTGCATTCTGCATTCTAAACCTCTTCAATACCTTTTCTATGCACTCACCTTGAGACAACGTCAATTTGCAATTTTTCCTGTCTCTTGTTATTCTCATACCAAGGATTTGCTTTGTAGCACCCAAATCCTTCATCGCAAATTATTTAGCTAGTTTTTCTTTTGAGCACATTTATATCCTGCATGTTAGAGCCTGCAACAAGCATGTCATCCACATTTAATAACAAGATAATATATCTTCTATTATCTAGCCTCTTGAAATAAACACAGTGATCAGAATGACATCTATCATAACCTTGTTCTATCATAAACTTATCAAATTTCAAATATAACTGCCTTGGAGCTTGCTTTAGGCCATACATGCTCTTCTTCAACCTGCAAACCAAATTATCCTTCCCTTTGACCTCATACCCTTATGGTTGGTGCATATAAATCTCTTCCTCCAAATCCCCATGGAGAAAGGTTGTTTTTACATCTAACTGTTCAAAATGCAAATCTTCTACCACCACTAGACTTAAAATAGTTCTAATTGAAGTTATTTTAACAATAAGAGAAAATATTTCATCAAAGTCTACACCTTTCTTTTGTGCAAACCCCTTTACAACAAGTCTAGCCTTGTACCTCCTCTTGCCTCCATATTCTTCCTTCAACCTGTAAACCAATTTATTCTGCAATGCCATTTTTTCTATAGGCAACTTAACTAGATCCCAAGTCTGGTTTCTTACCAATGAGTCCATCTCCTCATCCATGCCTTGCTCCCACTTCTGTCTAGTTTCTACCTGAATTGCTTCTTCATAACATTCTGTTTCACCAGAATCAGTCATCAATAAATAATATAGTGAATGAGAGAATCGTTCAAGGGGTCTACTTAATCTGGTAGAATTTCTTACAGTTGCAGGAGTTTCAGGTACCTGCTACTGCTCTTGATTTTCTGGTGCCTTTGGAACTTCATTTTCTTTGATTTCATCAAGCACTGTGTACTCTATGTTTTCCTTTTCTTCTTTCTTTCCTTGCAACTGATCTTTGTAAATGACCTTTTCATTGAATACAGCATCTCTACTCCTAATGATTTTGAGATTTTTAAGATCCCATAAGCAACAACCAAAATAATCAAGGCTGTATCCAATAAAGGTACATTTCCTGGATTTAGCCTCAAGCTTTGTTCTATCATCTTTATCAATATGGACAAATGCTTCACAACCAAAAGTTCTCAGAAATGAGTATTTTACCTATTTACTTGTCCATGCCTCCTCTGGAATGACACCATCCAAAGCACTTGAAGGCCCTATGTTTATTAAATAAACAGTAGTGTTTACAGCATCAGCCCAAAACTGTAAGGGAAACCCTGCATGCAATCTCATACACCTTGCACGCTACATGATCGTTTTGTTCATCCTTTCTGACACACCATTTTCTTGTGGTGTTCCAGGCACTGTCTTCTCTCTGTGAATCCCATTGTGTGAACAGTAACTATCAAACTCCTTGCTGTAGTACTCGCCTCCATTATCATATCTGAGACATTTCAACACTTTTCCTATCTCATTCTAAGCCAAATATTTCCACTTATTAAAAGTATCAAACACATCAGATTTTCATCTAATGCAATAAACCCAAGTTTTTCTAGTTGCATCATCAATAAAAGTAACATAATAATGAGAGCCACCAAGAGATTGTACGTGAGCTGGTCCCCATACATCTGTATGGACAAGCTCTAACTTTTCACTCTTCTTTAGTTTCCCAACCCTAATAAATCTAACTCTCTTATGTTTTCCATAAACAAAGTTCTCACCGAATTCCAAACTTACCTACTTCAAATATGGAAGTAGTTTCCTTGAGTGGAGAATCTGCATCCCCTTCTCACTCATGTGGCCAAGCCTATGATGCCACAGCACCGCACCTATTTCTGTGGAAGCTACAGAGATAGAATAATCAGTATTATAAGGACATAAATATAATGTACCTACCCTATCTCCTTTTGCTATTACCAGTGATCCTTTAGTGATCTTCCACCACGTTTCTCCAAATGTAGACAAACAGTCGCTATCTCCCAACTACCCTGTTGAGATCATATTTCTTTTCATAGCAGGAATGTGCCTTACATCCTTTAGCATCCATTCACTTCCTTTATTTAAATTAATCTGTACCTTACCCTTTCCAACAATTTTACATGGTTCATCATCCCCCAATAAAACATGTCCAAAATCACCTTGAACATAATCATCAAAGAATTTCCTATGGGGTGCAGCATGACATGAAGCCCTTGAATCTACTACCCAGTAATCGCTAGTATTATCTAATGCAAGAATCAAAGCATCTTGTAACACATCACCTGCTACATTCGCTTCCTGAGTAGTATCCTGCTGCCTCTCACCTTTCTTCTTTGGTGCTCGATAGTCTTTCTTCAGATGGCCTTTCTTACCACAGTTCCAGAACTCTATTTTTCCAAATTTGGACTTGGATCTTCCCTTTTTAGACTTGCTACAATTTCCTGGGCTCCTTCCTCTCTCATTTTGTGTCCCTCTGCTCTCCATGGTCAACGCATTACCTGATGTCTCACCTATGCTTTTTCTTCGCATTTCCTTGCTAAGAATAACACCAACAACATCATCAAACTTAAGAGTGTTTGAACTAGGGACAGAGTTACTTACTACCATGACCAAGCTATTCCATATTTCTGGAAATGAGCACAAGATTATAAGAGCCCTAAACTCATCATCAAAGTTCACTTTTACAGAACTTAACTGACTGGTAAGTGTATTAAACTCATTTAAATGGTTAGCAACAGATCCACCCTCCGACATCTTCATATTAAATAAATGCTTCATTAAAAATACCTTGTTAGAATCCGAGGGTTTTTTGTAGAACTTATTCAATGTGCTCATCACACCCTCTGTTGTTTTTTCTTTCAAAATATTGAAGGCCACCGATGAAGCTAGGTACAACCGTATTGTTCCCAGTGCCTTTCTATCAAGAACCTCCCATTCTTCATCCTTCATAGCCGTCGACTATTTTTCTTTTTCGCCCAACGGCAAGTACATATCCTTTTGGTAAAGATAGTCCTCCATTTTCATTTTCCATAATTGATAGTTTTGGCCGTTAAATTTCTCAACCCTAAACTTTCCTTCTTCTGCCATTGCTCCCACTCAAAACAGGAACTGTTCTTTCCTACGAGTTTACCAACCAAATAGACCTTTTGGCTCTGATACCAATTGTTAGAAAACAGGACCGCAGAGCAATAATAGATATATAGTTAAATCAATAAACAAGATGCAAAACACATTAAAAAGGTACAGAGAGACACAATTATAACGTGTTTCACCCAAACAATGGGCTACGTCCACAAAGAAATTGCCAGTCCTTTTATTACAGTCCAAAAAGATGAAGGAATACACCCTGCAACGAAACCATTGCACTTCCTCTTCACGCTCTCACAATCTCTCTTACAATACAATACAATACAATACCATACTCAATTATTTTATAATGCTTTCTTTTATAGGGGAAATACAATGGGAAAATTCTAGGGTTAACCCAATACCATGGGTCCGCAATACTGTTGGCGAACAGATATCCCAAAAAAATTTCTCGGGGGCTCCTCTTGAGACTTGTTCTTGTCTCTTTTTTGCTCAGGTGGATTTTTAGCTTTTTTCTTGCTTTTTGAATCCACCCTTGAATCTCCAGTAACGAAAGCTTGGTCTTTGGAAGGTTTGATGGTTCCCATCATCACCAACTTATCTTGTTCCTGTGTGAGGGATTCCATGAACTCTACAAGCTTAGGAATCTTCCAAGATTGAGCTGTCAACTTGGTGGCATGGAACGTCGAAACAAACACTGAATAGTCAGGGCCAAAACTATTTGCTCTTCCTTCTTTTCAATTCCACACTGTTTTAGCTACAAAAAAAAGGGCTTTAAACTTGGAAAAATAGAGTTTCAAGGATTCGAAGCTACTGGGACTCAAGGAGATCAGCTCATTCTCAATTATGTCCTCTCATCTCATATGTCTTACCAAAAATCTCTACAAGCTTCTCCCACACTTCATTAGGTGATGTCAATCCATCAAGATGGAAGAGGAGGTCTCTTGAAATGCTAAGACACAAAAGACCATAGGTAGTCCACTCCTTGGACCTGAGAGAAAAATTTTGCTACCAGCCTTGCCTTATATTTGCAGGTTCTTCCATCAACAGCAACCTTTTCCCGAAACACCCACTTGCATTGAACCAATTTCCTTCCCGAAGGAAAAGAAACTAGCTCCCAAGTAGTGTTTTTCTGAAGAGAATTCATCTCTTCATCCATGGCAACTTGCCATCTCAGATCATTCCGAGCATGGTATTAGGATTTTGTATCTAAACTAATCATCAAATAGCAAGTTTCAGATAGCAAATTATCAGAACAAGAGAGTGCAATACCTGCTCTTTGGAAATCAGACCGGATTCTCCTTGGATCATCCGGATTTCCAATGTTGTCTCCTGCGGAGGAGAGTGTCTGTTGGGCCCATGTAGGAAGATGATTTTGCACTTTAGGTTCTGATTCAGTATCTGATGATTGCTGCACACTAATATCACAAATTAGAGGATCCAAATCAGGGTCATCACCCCCAATTTCATCATCCAAATATTCAGTGGAATAGGAAGGAAATTCAATAGTTTTCTCCTTCCCTAGTTCCACCTCCTAAAGAGACTCATCGAACTTGACACTTCTCTCGATGATGATATATTTGGTATTGATATCCAACAGCTTGAATCCTTTAGATTCATCAGGATACCCAATAAACAGACATTCTATGCTCTGTAGTTGCAAAGCCCTTCTTTTATCAAGCGGAATCTGGGCCCATGCAGTGGACCCAAACACCCGTAGGTTCGACACATCTGGCTTGTGTCTAAAGTATGTTTCAAAAGGAGTATTTCCTTTCACTGATGAATGTGGAAACCTGTTCTAAATGTATTCTATATCATGCATGGCTTCAGCCCAAAAATTTGCAGCAAGCTTCTTTGACTCTAACATACAGGTGGTCATCTCTTTGAGAGACCGGTTATTCCTTTCCGCTACTCCGTTTTGCTGGGGAGTGTAGGGAATTGAATGTTGGACCTGAATACCACTTTGGGAGAAAATGTATAGCAAATCATTACTGACATAATCCCCTCCATTATCAGATCTCAATATCTTGATCTTAAGCCCAGAGGAATTTTCGATCAAGGCCTTCAATTCAGAAAATTATTCACATACTTCTGATTTCTTTTTTAGAAAGAAAACCCATGTATACCTTGAAAAATCATCAATAAAAGTAAGGAGGTACCTTGATCCATTCATGGATGTGACAGGCATCAGACCACTGATATTAGAATGCATCAGCCCCAATATTCTTGTAGCTCGGTTTTCCTTCACCCGATTGAACTTGTGCTCAGGGTGTTTTCCAATCACATAGCCCTTGCAGACTCCCGTGGTTTCCTTGATGACCAGGAGGCCTTCAACCATGGAGTTTTTCTGTAATTGCTACAAATATTTGAAATTAAGATGGCCAAACCTTTCATGCCATAGCCTACTAACCTTATTTCCATGATTTAGTAGAGCAGTGGGCTCTGCATCCGCAACAAAGTGAGAGAACTCATAGGCGTTTGCATGATGATTTGCAAGGCCTTTTGCAATGAGTTTCCCGGATGCAATTTCTGTTATCTCAACATCATTTGGGCTGAAAGAGACTCTATTAGGAATTCCTGTATGTGTCATCTAATAGACACTAAGGACATTTTCTGCTAGAGACGGTACATACAAAACATTAGAAAAAAAACCATTTTCTAGATCTACAGTACCTTGTCCTTCAGAAATGATGGTGGAGTCATCTCCCATGTGGATGGGGATGGATTTGTCGATCTCCAAGGATGAAAAGGAGTCTTTTTCAGCCATCATGTGATTCGAACCTCCACTGTCAATCAACATTGCTTTGGACTTCGAAGTGCTTGCCATGAGGGCATGACCTTTCTCATGCTGTGGTTCCCGATCTTGGTGATCTCTCCTCCGAAAGCTCTCCAAAAGATTGATGTGATTCCTCTCAAGGAGAGAGGTTGCTTCATCAAAAATTTTCTTCATGCAGGCATGTTCAGGGTGAAAACCCTTCCTACAGTAAGAACACCTGACTTTTTCTTTCCCATTGTGCCCTTTTCCTTTGTTCTTCCTTGAGCCGGAAGATTCATCATGCTGCTGATTTTCAACTCTAGGCTTGGGAGCATCAAATTTAGTTTTCTGATTTTTCTGCTGCTTTCCTTTACCCTTCAGATCTTTGGGCCCTGAGACATGGAGGGATTGATTATGAGAAGACCGGATGATCCCCATCTGGACAAGCTTGTCATGTTCATTAGTTAGGGACTCAATGAAGGCATTGACTGTAGGCATCTTCCATCCGGGGGTTGTGAGCTTCCCTGCATGGAATGTAGAAACAAAAACTGAATAATCAACCTCAAGTTTGGAGAGGATGGCTAGGATGATCTGATCATCCTCCTTCTCCACTTTGCATTGCTTCAAGAGAAAAACAGTATGCTTGAACTTTGTAAAGAAATCATTCAAAGTCTCGAAATTGGAAGGTTGGAGAGACATGAGTTCATTTTCGAGTTGGTAAACTCTCAAGTCATCATGCTTTCCATATAGAAATTCCAATTTGTCCCATATTTATTTCAGTGTCTTCAGATCCGTAAGATGGAAGAGAAGGTCTTCGGAAATAGAGAGGCACAAGAAACCGAAGGCTTCATCCTTCTTGTTCAAGAATCTTGATTTTTCTATGGTGGATCCAGGCTCAACTTTAGTGTCCATGGTGACTCTATGGAGTCCTTTGGAGCACAACTAAAGCTCCATTTTATTTTTCCATGTGTGGAAATTGTATGGAGTCAAGAGAGGTACTGAGGAGGCCATCTGCATATGCTGTAGCAAATGCTTCACCTGTAGAAACCTGAAAATCAAAACAGAAAGGAAAAATTAAGGTTAGACAGCCTGCACATTCTAGGCTTTCATCACACCGAGCATAGTCAATCAAGCAAGCTTGATCAACAAATTCTTTACTTGGGATATTGAGTGGTAAGCCTTGGCTTCTGGTGCAGTGTTGGAATTTTGAGCTATTGCTCACTTTTCATGGAGAAATCTGTCAAAAAGCTTGTTTTTGAGAGATAGATCTTCATCCCGCCGTATGCTCTGATACCATATTAATTATTTCACATGATCTAGGAACTAAGAATCAATCTCATGAAAGAATAATCAACAAATACTCATGAAATGGTGTTAATTGAAACCAGAATTGGTTTCCTCTCTGTATATTTAATAAACAATGAATGGTTACAATTCCAATGTCAAGCAATAGCTTGAATTCATGAAGAATTTGAATACCTAAGGAGACAATTCGAATTCAGTGAGTGATTCTAGCTTAACTGACCCTCAACCATTGGTTCACACTCAGTTAACCACTTGACCAAAACCCTAATTGACTCACCAAACCCTAACTGAAGTCAGAGTGCAATAAATGATTGAATCTCAACTGAAGGAGATCAAACACATGTCATAGCAAGCCAACCATCAAGTGCTAGTGCTCCATGACTTCAATGAACCCTGATGAGGTTAACTAAAGCTGAACTGACCATCAAAAGTTGGTGGAGGTGCCTTGTTGACTCCAAAGCATTAAATAATAATAAATAATCATTAAATAATATATTTAATGATAGGAGGTGTGTTGCTACCTTTCACACACCAGGGTCACGTGGCAGAAATATTTAAGCCACTCGGTGTGTCCTTGGGGGAAAGTCTCGAGTCAAGGCTGTTACCTTGTTCTTGACTCCTCCATTTAGACTCAACTCCTAATGAAGACAAGGGGGGTAGACCCTATTAAGTTACTAAGGATAATCACTTAGTGTGGTGATGTTAAACTGAATGAGTTACTTGGGAGTTTGAAATTTAACTATAGACAATCAAAGATGACAAGATACAAAAATGAACACACGAAAGCACAACGCTGAGACACAATATATATATAAAGGAAGAAAATAATTAGTGCCTTAGAATGGAGTAAAAAAATAGAATCAATGTACTTGCATGTGCTTGGAGTGAATGTTTTCCAATTGCCTCTTGGTACGTTTTAAGTTAAATTTGAGGTGTGAGTTGATTAAAATTAGGCGAAGGGGTGGACTCCAGATATACCCGAGAGTACTTGGAGTATGTCAAAAACTAAACCTTCATGGCTGCCCGCAAGGAATATGTGGGCTGAAATGGAGTCTCTGGGGCTATTGTTCATAATGCACCCATTAGGGTGTGACAGAGATCGACACCTCGAGGTCACTTTTTAGAAGTTCCCGCTTCCTTTGGGTCTTTTGCCACCGTGATGGTTTGATCTAGGTGTTGGATTTTCACCTGTTGGTTTGTTAATTTGAGAGAGTGAGTCTTAATTATACTAGTCACTCAAGTGCTTTTGATACAGCTTGACTGATCAGACGAACCATAGCCAAGTGCAGAGCATACACACCAGAGTCTTGTCAATTTCAGTAAATTTTACAATGGGTGTTCTTGTTTAAAAGAAAACCCTCTAGGAACCTCTTTCGATCCAAGTGGATCTCAATCGGGGAATCAAGGAGGGGTTAATTTTATAATAGCTGAGAAACAAATGACATAAAAGAAAATAGATACACAATTTTGGTTTTCTAATTAGTCCTACCACGAATCTCTTTCCCCTTTCGGGTCAATCGGGAAATCGTGGGGTAACTATTAAGATTACTTTGAAATATAAAATATGGAATATGAAATTTGATAATGCAATAAAGTATACTACCTTTCATATTATATCAATGCTAGTTTTAAAAAAGATGAACGAAAAAGCGAAAAAAGGACACAGACGCAAATCCCCCTAGGGGGGATGGGGAATGGGCTCGAAAGAGCCTATTCAAAAATTATTTTTATTAACAGTGGTTACAATATCAAAGAACTGATATAATTCCTCTTTATCCTTATACAGAGTGAAATCAAGAGCTTACAAAGTGTGAAAATTAAAGGTTTTAGTCAAATGGGAGACCCCTGGGGGGATTTGAATGCTCTTGAGGCCACTTTCGAACAGAAGCTTCCTTTATTTTCTGTCAAAACTGATAAAATACAGCAATCATATTAGACTAAAATATGCCCAAAATCACTCTGAAAGTACCTTTGGGTCAGCTTCCTTTTAACCCAAAAAAAACTAAGTTAAAACTTGTTAAATTGGGGTAATCTAGTTATGCAAAAAGGAACCAAGGAAAGCAATATTTCCTTGAAATATTGGCTTGCTTTTTGTACAGCCAATAAGATTTGCACTTTATTTTAGAATATTAATCTTTAAAGAATGAAAAAGAAACTACCTTATGAGCAAGTTTTAGATCTATGACTTATCTACTTGCAAAAAGGGCAATTCCTACACCTAGATCTATCTTTATGAAATGATATTATTTATAAAATTATAGATATAAGTAGCAAGACTCTTATAAAATAGATCTAACAATATATATTCAGTTCTTAGAACTAGATCTGATCATAAGAGGAAGAGACAGGTAACCAAAAGATTGATTTTTAAAGAGAGGAGGAAGAGAAGGGGAAAGGCCCATTGTTGGATGGATCTGCAATGGAAAATTGTTAGTGGAATACAGAGGGGAAATTCCTTCACATTTTTTTTGGATGTACAGTGGATTCAAACTAGATCCACAGCTCGTCCAATCCTTGCTACCTGAAAGCTAAACACAGAATCCTGCACGAAACCTCATGAGATCTGGATATATATATATATATATATATATATAT
>LPNX010614552.1:12588-97046 GCA_001517045.1 Pseudotsuga menziesii | reverse complement strand
GTCACGCTACATTAACCAAATGATATCGTGGGTTTTCCATAACCCTGGCTGTTACGGCCATACCTTTTAAATACAATTTACATATTAAAATTCCAACTAAACTATCACAGNGTCACGCTACATTAACCAAATGATATCGTGGGTTTTCCATAACCCTGGCTGTTACGGCCATACCTTTTAAATACAATTTACATATTAAAATTCCAACTAAGCTATCACAGTCATTGGGAGAGGCACATGCCATTTATGGCATGGCCTACATCCACGTTGAGCCTTTACAAAACCAAAATATCAAAACTATGTCTAAAACATAGTCTCCATTTAACGCTAACGCGGAGCATATGGTGGCAATCCAATGGGCTATGACACAACTGCTACAATGGTGCAGCCCATGGCATAATGTCCCAAAGCTCTAGAAGTTTTCCCAACATAATTTACAAACAATATAAACAAAATTCCTTGCATACTTCCAAAATGCAAACTGTCACTAATATACACAGTAAATTCCACAGGCTGGAAGGCATGAATNCTCTAGAAGTTTTCCCAACATAATTTACAAACAATATAAACAAAATTCCTTGCATACTTCCAAAATGCAAACTGTCACTAATATACACAGTAAATTCCACAGGCTGGAAGCCATGAATCGAACCCGGCAAGTCAACTTTTTAACAATGCAGCATTAAAATAACTACACAGGCCCAAATTTTTACACAGTACAATCTATTAAAAACGCTGAACAAGATCGTATGCATTTCATACCAAAACCCATTACATTATTCAAATAAAAACCAACGCATAGCATAGAAGGGCACGAATCCTTTTTTACAAATAGTCAAGTATTAGTACTGTTAAATGTAAAGCTGTGAGCTATGACACCATTACAAGCAATGGTGCAACCATGGCTCACAATGCCAAACCTCCCAAGAATAGTAAANTTACAAATAGTCAAGTATTAGTACTGTTAAATGTAAAGCTGTGAGCTATGACACCATTACAAGCAATGGTGCAACCATGGCTCACAATGCCAAACCTCCCAAGAATAGTGAAAAACCCAGAGCGAGCTACATTATAAACCCTGAAGGAAGAGTCAACAATAGCCATCTAAAACCCAACCCTGACAAGAATCCCAACTCAGAAATGTTAGAATGAGAGGAGGTAAGTAAGATCTTTCTAGCAGGCTTACCATGGTCGTGAAGAAGCAATCCCAAATCGAAAATGTAGCCCTATGAAAACCATGGAGTGCCTTGATTTCCACTTGCAAGCAATTCAATGATGTCATGAGAAGCATGGCCATGCCATGGAGAAAACAACGAAGAAATGCATTTTACACAGAGTTGGTCCAGCTTACCTGCAAATCAATGGAGGTTTCCTACCTTCTCCAACTGCGCAGAGGCCACATCAAAACCACATAATACACAAANAGAAATGCATTTTACACAGAGTTGGTCCAGCTTACCTGCAAATCAATGGAGGTTTCCTACCTTCTCCAACTGCGCAGAGGCCACATCAAAACCACATAATGCACAAACAGCGAATGCCTAAATCATTTGCCAAGTGTGTTCACAAACCTCGATGGCATTAATGGCACCAATTGGTGGCCATTAACGCATCCATAAACCCTCACCATACCGTATGTTTCAACGCTATATTACATACCATTCAAGTCATCAGTTAAACCCTTTATCTTATGGTTTCGCCACCCTTTAAATATCAGCGCAGACTTAATACTTAGGACATGGTATTTATACCTTAGTCTTCCAACCTTATAGTATGCACAGACCTTAACACTATGGTATAGTGTTTACAATGTTATCCCTTAGCATCAAATTTTTATGTTATCACATGCCCCTTTGCTAGATCATATAGGTAGCGTATCTGCAAAGGGATTTAGTCTAGGTTTTGTATTATTTAGGAATCATGGAAAACGTAGTATGCCATGATGCCCTAGCTAGGAAGAACAAGCGGAAGTTTTCCAAACTCGTAACCAAGGCAGTCCTGCAAAATAGAAACAAGAGAAGAGTAAATAATTAACCAAGATATAGATAATTAATAATGGTAAGGATGGTAAGTTAATTCACAACATCTCGTTAATTAACTAAGAAAGATAATTAATGAACATAGGGCTTAACTAAGTCGTAAAACAAAACAATAGTAAAAGTGCAAGGTAGAACTGGAAGTATAACTAGGGACTGAATTGCTTCAAGTAACCAATAATCCTAATGTCACAAGAGTAACTTGTAATACCATAAATAAAGTGCCTTAGTTCGTATAAACTAAGTAAGCCTGCATAATGAAGAAGGACCTTACCTCTTAGATCATCATGGGAGAACGAGTCCTGCCACTCCACCACTTTGTTCCCATCAATAAAGTTAAGTTAGTTTTTATTAAATAAACAAAGTACACATGTGCAGGAGAAAAACAATGATCTATACAACTCATTAATTCACCGACAGTAGTAACTAAGATGTATCTATAGTTAAAATAACATAATTCGGACATAAGAATTAAATGAGCTAATAATCACTGAATGGATAAGGGATTAACAAGACAATATGGGTAGTTTCTGAAGAGATCGAAAGTATAAGTAGCGCATGTAATTCCACATGAGTAATAATGATTCCCTTTGGGTAGTTTTCACTAGCCCACAATTTTTTATTTTATTTTCAAATTTTGGGGACATTACAAATTCACATTAGGCTCATTTATATAATATCACAACTTTAACTAAAACTCTTTAAATAAAAAACAATTTTACAACTTGTATCAACTCCATCGAAACCATTTTACGAACAATGTTATTTATATACGATACACTACCTTACTATGTATGAAAAATTTAAGCAACATTAAAATACTTAAAAAGATAAAACTATGATGCTAAATGAACTAGGTATGACACAAAATAGAAATAACACTTTTTTAATGTTTGTTGTAACACTTTTTAATGTTTGCTTGATCCTAAAGTAAATGTATATTGGATACAAATTCATGTCAAAAAATATGAAGGTGAATAATTTTAAAAATAAAAATGTGTTATGGCAACATAAATATAAGTGATGTTATAATTTTTATTGTGTTTATTTGATATTATTTGAGTGGTTGGAAGGAATGATTGTTATCTTTTTTTATCTAGATTCAATTTTTTTAGGTGATATGATGCTCTTGTTGTAATGTCCCTGAAATTCATAGTTAAAAAAAATCGTACACTAATAAATACTAAATTCAAGGACATATTTAAAACTTCAACGAAATAAAAACTTGTTTGTAAATATGAACCTAAGTTTCTATAGGATTCTTTTCCTATATGTATTTCCTGTATGATGACAATGCTTTATATGATATTGTTCTTATGACTTTGACACGTTTATACTTTTACTTTTCCTATCTATAATAGTTATTGAAATTTGTCGTTTCTTATTTTGTTTTACATTTTACTTTTGGTTCACATGTCTTTAATTCATTTATGGTTTATTTATAAATAGGATGAATTACCTATGTATGTCAAGGGGTGGAGTGGAGGGGTTCTATCCCTTAAGGGTCCACTCATAAATGTAAGGATTCCTATTGCTATAGGGTTTACTTAGTTCATCATGAACTAAGGCATGTATTTATTCTCTTGTGCATGTGATTTCATTAGTGAATGTAGTCCTATGATCGTAGCGACAAAACGTCCTACATCTTACAACAAGCTATACCTACAATACACTATTCCTATGCATAACATGTGAGAAAAGAGGACTAACATCCTAATCCTAAACTATACCTAAATCCTATGATAGCAAGGGTTTGTAACTTATATGTATGCATGTTGCATTTATTTGCTAACGTTTTAAAACCTTGGATATAGTATTCTACAAGTTTGAACTTTATAGTATGAAGGGTTTAAGGCTATGGCATAAACATATGCCATCAAAAATATTGCTTGAAAATGAAAATAGTATGATGAAGAGTTTAAGACTTAGGCAATGGGGTTGTTTAAACGATGGTGCATATGGCGTGATCCAAAACTATAGTAGAGTGGGTTCTGATCTAAATTATAGTGGTGGATAGGGTGGTGAATTAAATGAGCCTTCGGAAGCGTGGGAAGAATTCCTGAAGCGCTATGTAGGGTTGTATGTCGTTCATTTGGGTTTAGTGGAGGTGGATATGATGGTATCACTCCTAGTGAGAGTGGTCCTTCTCAATCTATGCAACCAACAGGATTCGATGCTCCCTTGACAGGTACACGTTCAACCTTGGGTCTGCACCTTTGTAATGTTTATCTTGTTTATGGTTTTTATATCGTATACTTCTGATAGCATTGTGCTTGCTTGTGTAGGTGACAGTGCATGGTTACTTTGCATGGCTTGGGGTAGTGATGTAGGTTGCTTGCGGAACCAAACTCTGGGTAAGCCTCAAATTTGGAAATGGCCTTACACTACTATGTGGTTTTAGAAGAGGGCTGGAGCTTCGGTGTGGGGAAATGCATCGTTGATTCGTTTTGTTGTTCAGGGATTTGATAATTGCTTGGAATTTGTTGATCCGGAGGATTATTCATCTTCAAGTTACACTGATCCAATATGGTACAATAGTAGTTAATCTATGGTTTTAACTCATATGCTAGCCATTATATGCGCCTGCCGCGCAGTTATGTAGAGTCCGCGCAGTTGTGCACCGTCAAGTGAGCATCGAATGGTTCGTGGAGGTTAGGCATATTCCGCGACATTTGTATGCTACGACAGTGGATCGGGTATATGGAAAAGTCCTTATATGCCGCGACATTTATATGCTGCGAAGTTGATGGTGACATCAAGCGGTTATGTTACATGTGGCATAGCCCCGTGGTGGTCATTGCAACGTGTTGTAAGGTAGCGTATGAGCATGGAGTTGGTTGCAACATTTCGGGGATCTGAAACATCATGGTAACATAATGCTTGTACAACGATTAGGAGGGATTGCATGGTTCAGTTTAGCGTATGATTGTAACGATAATAAAGAAGATAACAGATGTGATGGTAAAGATGAGTGGAACCTGTTACGTATCTTGAACGTTAAATAGAGGATCGTTGGCCACATTAGGAGGGGGGACAGAGGAAGCGATTCGGATTGTGTTAGAACATAGAGCTTCGTTTTTCTATTATGAGAAGCTTGGCGAGTTA
Organism: Pseudotsuga menziesii; assembly: GCA_001517045.1. Taxonomy (NCBI): domain Eukaryota; kingdom Viridiplantae; phylum Streptophyta; class Pinopsida; order Pinales; family Pinaceae; genus Pseudotsuga; species Pseudotsuga menziesii. The sequence goes on along the minus strand of LPNX010614552.1, from coordinate 91,905 downwards.
CTGTGAAGGCGCAAATGTTGTTTCTTTTTAAGTCGACATTCTTTGTTATATTTTAGCTTTCTTTGCTAATTGTAATTTCCAGAAGAGAGGTCTTAAAGACTTTGTACAACATTCTGTCTACAGTTGCTGAAGTTGATTCCAGAACCATTTTTGTGCCATCTTAAAGAGATTAATTGGATTGGTATCCATTGGAGAGGGACTAGGAGACGTAGGCCAGTGGAGGGGGTGAACTCCGTTATCAACTTCTGTTTTGTGGCTCTCTGATTCTGTGTTTGCTTTTTCCCACATCTGTTTATCAGTTTTTCTTTTCATTTCTATTTTAAGCATTTGATTTCTATTAATGTTGGTTCATGAATTAAGCAAACTGGAAAATGCATTCTTTACATAAAATTTTAATGCACTCAAGTTGAGGTCCGACAGATCGTATTATGGTATCAGAGCAGGTTAATTGCTTGTGCAAGTTTGTGAATGCTTACCAGGTCCAGGTTAAAGCGTGGTGAAGGAGAATTAATCGAAGGACATCTTGAGATTGGCTCGAGGAGAACATTCTCAAGAACCATGTCTTCTCCATGAGGAAAAGAAGGACATACAGAATAGGGAAAACCTGTTATTTCAGAAACTGAGTTTTTGGAGGCTTTTATGAGCATGAAAGCCATGATGGAAATTCTACTCGATGAGCGAGCAGAAAGGAAGAAGAAAGAAGAAGGATCTTCATCCAAAGATGCAGAAGCGAAGAAGGAAGAAAAGGGTAAAGGAGTAGGAGGTGATGGTCATCCTCCTGAAACTAATCAAACTTTCTCTTCTTCTCATACTTCTAATTCAAATAATGCAAGTCCTAATATGCCTTATTTCAAATTGGATGTGAAATTTGAATTGCCAATTTATAATGGGGATTTAGATGCTGGAAAGTTAGACAATTGGATCAAGCAGCTTGAAGTATATTGCAGGGTGTAGAGCATTAATGATGACCCTTCCAGGATTCAATTGGCCACTTTGGCAATGAGTGGTATGGCTCTTAATTGGTGGGAGAGCAAGATTCAACAAGATCTTCGAAAGAATGGTAAAATTATTTCAGTTTGGAATGAATTCATTGAAGTATTAAGGAAGCAATTTTATCCTTTAGGACATATCCAACAATTAACCATGAGTTGGAAAATGTTTAGACAAGCTAAAGGACAAAGCATTCAAGATTATACTCATGAATTCAGGAAGAGGGCTATTGCATTGAATGTTTCATTAGATACACAAAAAACTCTTCTTAAGTACATTGCTGGCATGCATTCTTATTTGAAGCATACTTTGTTGATGTTTAACCCCAGTAATTTGGATGATGTATGTGTTCAAGACACACATTTAGAAGCTAGGGGTAAGCATGCTAATGATACTTTTGTGAAGAAATCCTTTAATTTTGACAGCAAATCGAAAGGTAAAGATCAGGGGAAAAAGAAGATGGCTACTGTTAAGAAAGAGGGTGAAAAGCCTACATGTTCACATTGTCAGAAGGGACATGATGTCTCCAAGTGTTGGAAACTTCATCCGGAGTTAAGGCCAAATAAGTACGGAGGAAACAAAGATAAAGGCAAAGCAAAATCTACTGCAGTGGTTATTCAAGACTTGGGATCTGACTTAGGTGATGAAACAAAGGTTACAGCTGTCAGAATCCAAGGTAAGAATAAAAGTATCTCACTTCCCATTGATGCAAAATCAAGTTCTAGTGCAAGTAAAAATATACCATCTACTTCTAAGCAAAATGATAAAAATAGAAGTGCACTATTTCATGTTCATGTCATTGCAAATCACACAAAGATTGATACATTGTTTGATAATGGTTCACAAGTAAATCTGATATCAGAAGAAGTGGTTAAGAAATTGCATTTAGTTACTATGCCTCATGAAAAAACCTATCCTCTTGGTTGGGTTACTAATGATACACGATTGCAAGTTACAAAGAAATGTGTTTTGAAATTTGCAATCACTGAAAAGTTTATGGATGAGGTAGAACTAGATGTAGTACCACTTGATATTTGTGGAATAGTACTTGGGAGTCCATACTTGTATGACTGGAAAGCATTCTTTTATAGAGAGCAGAATAAGTATCATCTTTTTAAATATGGTGTGGAATATATTGTACGAGCACATAATATAAGAACAAACCTAGCAATAGTTTCTGCCGGACAAATGAAGAGGCTGGTAAATGCTAGTAAGAATTTTGTGTTAATGATGGTTAAGATGAAAAATGATGAGATCTATAAATATTTTGAGGGATGTGATCCTAAACATAAATATGAACTGATTAAAATCATTTCTAAGTATGATGATTTGTTTCAAGATCCGAAGGGGTTACCACCAAAGAGAGAGATTCAACATGAGATACATTTGCAGTAGGATGTGCCACTCCCAAACATAGCAATGTACCAGATGTCTGTAATGCAGAACGAGGAAATCAAGAAGCAGGTTCAAGAGATGATTTAGAAAGGGGTCATTCGGCCAAGTACTTCTCCTTGTGGCTCTCCTAAAGTCTTGGTTCCGAAGAAGGATGGGTCTTGGAGGATGTGCATCGACTATAGGGCCCTTAACAAAATCACCATTAAAAACAGGTATCCTCTTCCTCGCATTGATGATTTGCTTGATCAATTGAAACATGCAACTTACTTTACAAAATTGGATCTGCATAGTGGGTATCATCAAATTCGGGTTGCTGAAAATGATGCCTGGAAAATAGTGTTTAAAACAAAACAGGGTTGTATGAATGGCTTGTGATGCCTTTCAGACTCTATAACGCACCTGCTACTTTCATGCGGGTCGTGAATGATGTCTTTTGTCCATTCATTGATGATTTTGTAATTGTATATCTAGACGATATCCTAGTGTTTAGCAAAACCTGGGAAGAGCATATTGTACATGTGAAAAAAGTTTTAGATGTACTGAGGAAGGAGAAGCTTTCTGTAAAAATGTCTAAATGTGAGTTTGCTAAAACTTCTTTAGTATATCTAGGCCATATTATTGGTGGAGGACACCTGCGAGTGGACCCAACCAAGGTTGTTGTGATTGTAAACTGGCCACGGCCTAACACAATTACTGAAATCAGAAGTTTTCTGGGTGCAGTTCAGTATTGGAGGAAATTCATTTCTGGATTTTCTTCCATTGTTGTGCCATTACATGCGTTGACAAGCTTCAAAGAGATTTTCCAGTGGGGAGGCAAGCATCAGAGAGCCTTCGACACTTTGAAGGAAAGGATTAGCACAGCACCAATTCTGACGTTGCCAGATTTGTAGCAGCCATTTGAGATTGAGACATATGCCAGCGGGTTTACCATGGGAGTCGTTTTGATGCAAGGGAGGAAGCCAGTCTGTTACCATGCAGAAACGTTCTCTACTACGGTAAGTAACTATCCGACTTATGACAAAGAATTATATGCTTTAGTACAGAGTGTGAAGAAGTGAAAACATTATATAATGGGAAAATAAACAGTCATACATACTGATCACCAGCCACTTCAATATATGCAATCTCAAACTAAAGTACAGCAAAGTAGGCATTTAAGATGGATGGGATTCTTACATCAGTTTCATCTCCTAATTAAGTACAAAAAAGGAATTCATAATAAGGTAGAATACATGTTATCAAGGCCTTCTACAAATGCTTCAATCATTCTTCAAAACAATTCATTAACACATGGAAGTTATATTGAACAGTATGCAGAAGATAAATATTTTGAGAAAGTATATGCATCACTAATACATGGTAAACAGGAAGAGAAATATTATGTGCATAATCAACTCTTGTATCATCTTGGTAAACTCTGTATTCCATAGAAAGAGAGAGTGCATGTGATTCGAGAAGCACATAGTTCATTGATTGCAGGACATTTTGGAGTAAGTAAAACATTCTATGTATTGTAGAATCATTGTTATTGGCCTTCGATGCAAGAAACTGTAGCTAAATATATACGAGGATGTGTTATGTGTGCAACAAGTAGTCCTAGCAAAAGGAAATTGGGTTTGTACACACCTCTTCCAGTTTCTTCTCGTCCTTGGGAAAGTATTTCTATGGACTTTGTAGGAGGACTACCTATGTCTAGAAAAGACCATGATTACCTATATGTTGTTGTGGACAGATTCAGCAAAATGTGTATCTTAATGCCATGTAACAAACAGATCACTGCTGAACAAACAACTCATCTATTCTTTCAGAATGTTTGGGTACATTTTGGGCTACCCATGTCTATTGTATATGATCGGGATTCCCGGTTCTTGGGAGAATTCTGGTCAACTTTATGGGAGCTTATGGATACCAAACTTAAGAAAAGTACAGCTTTTCATCCATAGACCGATGGGAAAACAGAGGTAGTAAACAGAACAGTGGTTCAGCTGCTCAGAGGATATTGTAGTAAACATCCTAAACTTTGGGATTAGCAGTTGCAGTATATACAACATGCTTACAATCATGTGGTTCATTCTTCCATGAAAAGATCTCCTCTTGAAACTTGTTTTGGTTATCTGCCAAAGACACCGATGGACTTCTCTTTTGGCAAAGATGCAGTGGATGGACATCATGATGCAAATAAAGCTCTAAGGTTCATTCAGAGAATCCAAGTGGTGCAGCAGGCAGTTCAGGAACAGTTGGAGAAGAGCCAGGCAAAGTAAAAATCCAGGCATGACAAGCATCGAGTTGATCATCAATTCCAGGTTGGTGACAGAGTTTGGTTACATATCACCAAAGAAAGAATGAAAGGTGAAGGTAAAAAGCTTAAGCCTATCAGGTATGGTCCTTTTGAGATCTTGGAAAAGATCGGTACTAATGATTTTTGCTTGAATTTACCTCCATACATGCAAATCTATTCAATTGTCAATGTTGCGAATCTTAAATTGTATGAGCCTCCTATGATCATGGATGAGGACACTAACATACAGATTCCTTCAATTGATGATATGGCACTTGAATACATAAAAGAGTTGCAGGATGATGTTATTCTTGACAGAAATGTAAGGACTTCACGAAGGGGGAATGTTGTGTACCTTCGCGTGGGGCTTAAAGGCATGCATCCTAGCAAGGCAAGATGGATGGAGATTGGAAAAGTGAGGGAGATGTACCCTCACTTACTTGCAGAATGATTCAGGCTTTTGGTGGTCCAAAAGTTCTCCAATGGGGAGGAATAATCCGGAGGATTATTCATCTTCAAGTTACACTGATCCAATATGGTACAATAGTAGTTAATATATGGTTTTAACTCATATGCTAGCCATTATATGCGCCTGCCGCACAGATTATCACATGTTGCGCAGCTTATCGCATGCCGCACAACTTATCGCATGCCGCGCAGCTTATCGCATGCCACGCAGCTTATCGCATGCCGCGTAGTTATGTAGGGGCCACGCAGTTGTGCACTGTCAAGTGAGCATCGAATGGCTCGTGGAGGTTAGGCATATGCCGCGACATTTGTATGCTGCGATAGCGGATCAGGTATATGGCAAAGTCCTTATATGCCATGACATTTATATGTTTCGAAGTTGATGGTGACATCAAACGGTTATGTTAAATGTGGCATAGCCCCGTGGCGGTCGTTGCAATGTGTTGTAAGGTAGCGTATGAGCGTGGAGTTGGTTGCAACGTTTTGGGGATCTGAAACATCGTGGTAACATAACACTTATGCAACGATTAGGCGGGATTGCATGGTTCAGTTTAGCATATGATTGTAACGATAATAAAGAAGATAACAGATGTGATGGTAAAGATGAGTGAAACCCATTACGTATCCTGAACTTTAAATAGAGGATCGCTGGCCACATTAGGAGGGGGGACAGAGGAAGCGATTCAGATTGTGTTAGAACACAGAGCTTCGTTTTTCTATTATGAGAAGCTTGGCGAGTTACTGTGAAGGTGCATATGCTGTTGCTTTTGAAGTCGACATTCTATGTTATATTTTAGCTTTCTTTGCTAATTGTAATTTCTAGAAGAGAGGTCTTAAAGACTTTGTACAACATTCTATCTATAGTTGCTAAAGTTGATTCCAGAACCATTTTTGTACCATCTTAAAGAGATTAATTGGATCGGTACCCATTGGAGAGGGACCCGGAGACGTAGCCCAGTGGAGGGGGTGAACTCCATTATCAACTTCTGTTTTGTGGCTCTCTGATTCTGTGTTTGTTTTTTCCCATGTCTGTTTATCAGTTTTTCTTTTCATTTCTGTTTTAAGCATTTGATTTCTATTAATGCTGGTTCATGAATTAAGCAAATTGGAAAATGCATTCTCTACATAAACTTTTAATGCACTCAAGTTGAGGTCCGACAGATCATTTGTATATGCAACTGTGTAGCCTTTCATGGCTCTCCCATATGTATTTTTTGAATATAAATCTTGACTGTTAAACTTGATTTGGATTTGTGTATAAAAGCTATCGTTTGTTGAGGCATGTATTTGGTTTTATTTGGCTTAATGGGGAGTCTCTGTTTTGCTTAAAACAACTCTGTGTTTCTTTTTATGATGTTTTTCATTTGTATTTATAATTCCATTTCTTGCAATAGCACCAATGATGATTCAACTGTGGAAAGTATGCTTATGGTAGTAGTGCGTGTTTTTTAATTTAATAACATGCCATGCATTGGTTTATTAATAATATGGTTGGGTTTGCTTGGCGGTCGTAAGCATGAAGCTTGGCTTGTGGCTTGGATACGCATCCTGGGTTTATTATTTAAATATATTTTGTGTTTTAGATTGTGAATGTACATATGATGTATAGGGAAAAGAGCATAGCTCTCACTCTTCATGGATGTATAGTTGGATATATTAAAACCTTTATAGGCAACCTTAGAGGTGAAACCCTTGGTATATAATTTGTAGTGTGTTGCTTTGATGTTTGATCCTACAAGATTCGATCATGGGCTATTAGATAATTAGATAGACCTATGGTTTGACGGTTGTAAACCCCTGATTTGTTTATATAATTGTTTTGTAATAGTTAATAGTGTCTTCCTAACGCTATGCTTTGGGAATAGCTCTGTTTTTATATTTTATTAAAACTGTAACCAGTTTGTTTCATTTTGTTGATAGAATTTTGTTTATAATTTAAGAAAATGAAATGGGATAATGGCTCGCAACCCATCCTTTACAGGATTCGATGGCTGGGATGGGTGAGATAAAGCTTGGGTGTATTAAGGGTTTTAGATACGTTTTAATATTACATAGCATGGTTTGGAAACAATGTGTTTATTAATTTTCTATTGATTTAAGTAATGTTGTTTATGTTTCATGTTTTAAGAGTATTTATATTTTGGTAACCAATGTATTGGCTGCAAATATGACATCTGCCAGCGTTGAGTTTTATGGTGAGGGTTTAAATTATTGAGTTCAGAGATTTGATCTATGGTCTGTTTATTTATAATTATAAATGGTTTATTTAAATGTTTTGATGCAGAGTTTATATAATGTTTTGGTTTCAAGTAATGAATGAGTGTATTTAGTTTTAATTTTTTTTACCTATATCTATGAAATTTCTGGTTTAACTTTATAATAATGTTCGAGCAATATCTAGTAGCTAGTTATCTAACAATTAGGGTTTAAATTTAAGTTAGACTTTTTGAATTTAAATTATTCTAGCACTATTTAAATTTAAGAACTAAGAGAATTTAAATTGTAAACAACTATATAGGAAATAAGGGTCGAGTTTAAGCTAAAAAAATAAATTAACCTACTATATAAAAATCAACTCTAGAGATTATATACAAATAATTCAAATTGAGTTTCAATAATTTAAACCAATGGAAATATAGCTGAATCATGTATTCAATAAGCAGATTTCCAAATCAAGATTATAAACACTACTTAGTAAAATCTATAAGAACTAGAGAAGGTAAAAACCTCATACCTAGAATTTCTAGTTTATTAATGGCTAGAACCCTGTACACTTAAACACATAGAATTAATAAGAACTTAGATAGATCTGACCTCAAATCTGTCAACCAAATAAATTGGAAACTACCATGTTCCACCCAACCATGACCCAGGACCGTTCCTGGCTTTAGTCTAGATCCCCCCGAGCTGGTTCCAACATACAAGTAGTCTAGAGCTCCTAAAGGTAAGGCTTCTCCTATCTGGAATATCAGTTTTTGAACCAGATTGCTTTGCTTTTGGAAATTATCTCCATAATTATTAGGAATAAAATGATCAATTCAGAATTGGAATAGAATTACAAAGGAATGGAATGCATGTTGGTGAAAATATATATTGTCACATGCCCCAATTTTTGCAAAAACAATATTATATTATTTGATTTTATTTGAGGACAATATGTTAAATTTTATGATAAGTTGTAATTGATGACTCGGCAAAGTCAAGGATATTTAATGTAATTCTAAATATTTTTATTATAAATAAATAAAGGAGGAGACAACAGCTTAGGAGAGCCGTTAAAAGAGTGTTTACTGGTCAAATTGGTGGAGGAGACTGGGTGGAGAGCAAACAAACATGTGGGAACATCCTCAAATCATTTCCAATTGTTGCAGGTGGCAAACTCCCTACATTTGGGGTCATGATTCCCCAAGAAAGTGGAATCAGAGCAGGTGGCTCAATTAATGAAAACTGACCCAAAAGACCTAGGCAATCTTTATAAAAATTCCCATTGAAGAGAGGTGAGTCTGCTCATTCTAGAGAAGTGATCATTTAGGTGAAAGTACTTTAGAGAAATTCAATGGAAGGGAATTCTGGAAGGAATTTGAGGGGATAACTGCTGAGTGATCTAGTGCAGCTTTTAAGTTGAAAGATCTTACTGCTAAGTGTAGTGTGTTTTATTGAGTCATTGGACTAGTCTACGGTTTGCATGCTCCACTAGTTCGCAGCCAAAAAGACTAGGAACATGCTTGGGGGTCTTGAGGAAGCGTTGTTTGAGTGCTCTCCAGGAGTTTGGTAGGGAGGAACACCTCCTAATGCTGTTGTTGTCTATCCTAATCAGGTCCTACATCATTTTGTTTTACTATGTTAGATAGATAAATTTGAATTTGACTATTAAATAAATGTTAAATATTCAGTTGTAAAATGTTAGAATTTAGTAATCTTTTAGATTATTGAAGAAATAAATTTGAAAAATAATGTGTTAGAATGGAAAATAATTATAGTCTGTGTTTTTCCACACGTGGACGGACCAGGCCGTACTCCATCATAGATAGAGTATTTATAGTAGATGAAAGAAAAGGTTAAGAGACTGAATAGAATAGATATGGTTCTGCATTTTGTAGTTAGCAGTGTAACTTCAGTATGTAGGTTATTATTAAAAAGAATAGTGATCTGGATATCTATGTTTATTGTTTTTAACAAGCTTATTTATGTAAATATATTGGAAAAGAAATAGCAGTAATCTAGTACAGGTAGAAGGATTAAGATGATAAGAAAATATCTTAGTAGATAAGATTGTGTATTTACAGACAATAGATACAATTTTATTCAAGTTAAATCACTATGAAGGTTAAGCTATGTAATGATAGGTTTATATTTCTCTGTGTTCACTTAGTAACTGATTGCAATGCAGCAAAAAAATCACAGACGAATTACAATGTTTACATTCAGTTTAGTAATGAAACAAACTACTAATCATATAGTTTATTTTCTAATAATATCAATTCATTTAAGACTAATCATTACTATAAACTAAATAGGGTTATATTAAAAGTACTTAACTTATAAAGAGTAAATTAAGTTACAAAATCTATGCTTATCTTTGCAAAGAACTCTGAGTAAATTCTATCTATCAGTTTAGTAACTAAAAGCAATGCGAATATGATTAATAACTAATATAAAAATAAATATCTATCTATGTAAAGAACTGTTTATAATTATCAAACAGGTTTATACCCGTAAAGGAAAATTACAGGGTCGAAACTCTAAACTAAATTTAATTTTACAAATAAAAACATTTAAGCTACAATCCATTTACTTGGATTATTTTATCAATAAACAATTAAACCACTATAGACTATTTACAATCTTTTCAAAGACAAACGAAATGTTATAAGTTAAGTTGTCACAACACACCTGTAATGAAAATTTAACCAAAATTAATAAGTAACAGAACCTATTTAAAAATAAATTGAAAAATTAATTTAGACAAGGGTTTCGTTTAGGAAAACCCTAGCTTGTATTTCCCAAGGAAATAAGTAAATATTATAAACTACACAATATGACTGGGTTACAGTCTTAAATATTAACAATAATCTATTACAAAATATATTAGACAGTAATAATCTTCATTAACAGTCGATTAGGGTAAAACCCTAACATACATAGAGTCACAATATACAGTATCACTGCAAAACAAAACTGAGTTCGAGAACAAAAACCAATGTATTACATTGATAGGCCGTAAGGCCAAAAATTTAAACTAATTACAACACCCAGCTCACGGCCAGGACTACCCAACGACAAAGCGATGGTTTGTAAATAGAATAGAACCAATAGCTTTTAAGAACAAGAAAACCATTTATCTAATGGAGAAACTGGATAGGCTTCCAAGCTCGGGGTTTCACAATCAACAACCCTATTACAAGTAGGGTAAGAGCCCATTCGTTGAACCCAGGGCTTACCGGATTGAAGCCATGAGCCTTCGAAGACAACCAGCATTATCTTCATCACGAGTTGCAAGAATAGTCTCAAGTTCTTGCAAAGAGAGCACAATACTGTGCATTAAATTCAAAACTCTTTTACGATTGAAAAACCTAACTGTAAACATGATTTTACTGTGAGTTTTCTATTCTAGAAAGAAAACCAAACATTTACCTTAAATAAAGAGTATCGAATAGTCTAGTGAAGAGACTGTCACCGACTGATAAATGCACTTACAAAATTTCCAAAGCCTACAACATCGATAAGAGCACAACCAACAGCAATGAAGCCTTTGCTTCTCACAACAGTGACAGGCCATGGGGAAGTCAAGATGGAGCTACGGACAGGCCGCAAGCCAAGTGGAAATAAAACCAATAAACTCGAGCATAGTTAAACCCACAGCTAACAAAGGGTGGTAATAAGACTGAAGTCAGGAGACTACAGCAACATTAACCCATGTTTTGGAGCAAGCTAGAATAGGAAGAACACTCACGGCCACCATGAAACCTTGTAGAGCAGCCTGAAGGCGAGCGTGAACTTTGGAGGGAGAATGACAAATGGATTAGGGTTGCATGAGTTTTTATATATCCAATACACGGACAGGAGGTGACCATGTGCCCTCAAATAATTCAAACCATGCATGGGTTGATTCCAAAGTCCACCTGCGGTTCATTTATCCAGTTATTAAAACAATGATTTTTATCAAACATTGCATGTTCTATGATGTATGCATAGATCTACCACGTTGTTAATCATATATAATTTATATCATAATGTTTGATAACTCGATATTGGTGTTTGGGTAAAACAATAATATGTTAACGTTGACCTAGTGTAAGGTGGTAACCACTTAATCTTTTGCCTAATCCCAAAATAGATTATGCTTAGAACCTTTCAAACTACAATTAGATTTATATAATTGCAAGACAATGTTTAATTAAGCATGTTTTATAATCCAAACTTATCACTCATAAACCAATCAGCTTGGGTGGATATAATTTATGGAGTTGAATAGCATAATAAAAGAGTATAAACATAACTTTTACAAAGTTCGATGTTGTTCTAAACTCTCATAGACACTAGTTGCTTCTCGACTTGTCAATTCTAGTAATTTACGATATTTGTTTATATTCGACAAGATAGATTGTGATTGTTCAGGATAACCTGTACACAGCATAGGGTAGAATTTTTATCATAGTAGAAAGATCTACCATATTAACCACTATAGAAATTAACTTAATGTAAGAGAGGCATTATGGTAATAATAAAATTACAATGGAATAACCATGCTCAAGTCTTTAATAATTGGAATGACACTAATTGACTTAGATTTAGGAAGCAAGGGAAAACAATATTCCATCTGAAACGATGCAATTATTTCCTTTACAATAATCAAGATTATAATATCAAGGAGTTTTACAGGAAGTAAGTTTCCCTACAGAATGTAAATAACGTTTAGTTTGGTACTTTAGTAAAGACTATGATATTGTATGTGCCTACAATAGTACATGCAGTACGACCTTGATGAGGAAGCTGATAACCTGTTAGTGAGAAACTAGTTTGTACATACAACTAAGAGGTTGATATTTTCCATAACTAGTAGGTTAAAAATAAAATCGAATCGTAAATTCTTTTGAGAACCTTTACTATCAGTATTGATAGAAGCTCTTCCATGTATAAAAACAAATAGTACGAATAAGTGTAACATTGCAAGTTAAGCATGTTAAAATAGAAATGAATATACGACAAAGATTACGAGTTTAGAGTTCACAGTAAGTATCTTTAGTGTCACTAAGCTTGATAAAGAAAGGACCCCTTTATCTGAATTTTGCTTACAAGAAAAACTAGAGAAGATAAACTACTTTACCTCATTGAAGTTGCTTGAAAATTATCAGCTTATTTTACTAGCATATTATTTTGCAAATAGAAACACTTCTTGATACTTTATGAATTTAAAAAATTCTACTTGTTCGATCGTACCTGTGAACCTGCAAGAACCAGCAATCTGTCTACATTAGCATAAATGCTAAGTAAGACTAGAATTCAAAGTTATATTCCACCTACTTTCCATAAAGTAGACTCATTAATAAACTAAAAGAAAATAGTATGCAAGTATATCTTATTTACGTTATGAAAAAGAAGTTGCTTTAGTTAACGTAATTTGAAAATGTGTAATACTAATCATTGGACTGTTTCATTTTCCACTAACCATTAGCTGTTAGTAAACTGCATATTCAACATTTTATGTTATCTCAAAATTTTAAATTTTTGTGAAAATTTGGGTTTTGACATGTGGTATCAGAGCACAAGTTTCAAACACTAGGACTTGATGAATCCCAACTAGCTTTTATGAAAGAGTGATTTTGAATTATTTTGCTGTTGTATTTTCTTTTAAATGTTATTCAACAGAGAAATTGTTTCTAAATTTTAACAACGGGTATGGAAAGGCTGGAGGAATATGCAGAGGAGGAATCTCTATTTACTTAACCAGAAAACTTACCAAGAGATCCTATACGAGAAGACCTAACCACTAATTCCTCAAAACTGTTACAAGCAGTAAAAGATTTAAAATCTGAAATGGAATCAGTTAAACGAGAGAATGAAATGATTCTGAGAGCTCAGGAGGAGCTAAATCATATCCTAATAAAAACATTTCAAACTGAGGGTAGGGGTAAAAGAGCTGATTCAGAAAATACAAGTCATCAACATAAAAATAAAAAGATTAAATAGGCTAAAAATGAAAGCATATTAGAGAAAATTTCAAATCAAAATGGGCCTCCTAAAAAAATTAATAAAATAATAGTTAAAATAATAAAATAATATTTATTAATTTTGGAGGAAGAAAAGAAAAAAACTACTTGTTTGTTTGTATTTTTGACATATCTCCCCATGTTTTTACTCAAATTTTGATCGGGAGAGCTCGTTGGATGCGGAATTAAATTCCGCATCCAATGAGTACCCACTCAGCATACTTTTGATGGACCCCCATCCAACGAGCTCTCCCGATCAAAATTTGAGTAAAAACACGGGGAGATATGTCGAAAATACAAACAAAAAAAGTAGTTTTTCTATGATACATATCCCCAAATTTATATTAAAAAAGTGTTTACGACCTATACGGTATTTCAAATTTAAATCAATTTCATTGGATAACACATGATGACATGGAATTTGAGTTAAAGTTAAAAGGCCCATTTTGAGTTGAAATTTCCTCTAATGGCTCATCCTCAGAGGTGTTTGGTGAACAACGTAATTTTCATTCTACTAGTGATAGTAGTGATGACAACCATTATACTAAAAAGAGAAAATATAAACCCTATGAGGAGATTTCTGGGGAGTTTAAAAATATTAAACCACCAACATTCAATGGAGAGACCGAGAAGGGGGAGGAAGTGGAATCCTGGTTATCTGGGATGAAGAAGTAATTCCAGATTTATAACTATTCCAACCCATTAAAGGCTAGAATGGCTATCTATAATCTCTTAGGAAGGGCTGATATTTGGTGCCAGGAATTGAAGAGAGTGAAGGGAATAAAAGAGAAGAACATAAATTGGAGTACCTTCAAGACGTACTTCGAAAAGAATTTTTTTTCTGAGCAGTACTATGGAGAGAGGGAAAAAGAATTCTATGAGCTTAAATTAGGATCAATGACTATGAAAGATATAAACAACAAGTTTTTAAGTCTACTTAGGTATGTGTCATACCTTGTAGATGAAAATCCAAAGGTACAGTGATTCCTTAACTGTCTACCTTATCATATTAAGGACAGGATTGAGTATGACAATCCAAGGACTTTGGGAGAAGCTATGAGGAAAGCCAACTTCTGTTATGAATAGAATCAGAAGAAAGAAAGCATGGCCAACTGGAAGGCCAAGAAGAATAATAACCATTATGATCAAAAGAAGAAAGAATTTGTGCCCAACAAAAATTCTAAAAACAATAAGGCCAGAAATTTCCCTAACAAGAATTTTCAAGGGAATAAGAATAATTGACCAAGCAATCAGAACAATTCCAAGGATAAAGAATTTGCTAATAACCATGGTAATTACACCAAGAAATTTGAACGCAAAGAACCTATGAAGTGATGGGAGTGTAATGGCCCACATTATGCCTCAGTCTGTCCTAATCGGAAAAAGACTATCAGTAATATCCATACTATACAGGAGGAGATGACTGTTGGAGAGTTAGTAAGGACTATGCCCATAATCAATGCAGCCTTGGAAAATCGACAAGCAGAATATCAAACTTGAATGGTGGAAGTAGAAGGTATGATAAACCAAACCCCTATAACTATTTTAATTGATCCAGGAGCTAGTCGGAGTTATATTTCACATAAATGGTAGAAAAATGTAAATTGCCTGTTGAAAAATTTGAAAATTCTTGGTTGGTTCATTTATCCGCTCATGCTAAAAGAAAGGTAACTTGTTTTGTAAAAGAATGTGCAGTAGTTATGGATAAAATTGAATCTATTGTTAAGCTTAATGTATTACCTCTTGGTTCTTATGACTTACTTATCGGTATGGATTGGTTAGAACAACATAGGGTAAATTTAAATTGTTATGATAAAACCTTTACGTGTATAAACAATAATGGAAAACCAATAAGTGTAAAGGGGATCCCTAGAAAAACAACCATAAGGCATATTTTTGCTTTGCAACTTAATAGAGTTGTTCGGAAGGGTTGTAAAGCTTATGCACTAACAATAACTGATGAGGAGAATCTAAATAAGACAGATAAATTAAAATTGGAAGACATACTAGTCTTAAGAGAATATGTTGATGTATTTCCGGAAGAAATTTTGGGATTACCTCCGAAAAGGGAACTAGACTTTACCATTGAGCTGGTACCTGGTGCAATACCAAGCTCAAAGGCCCCTTATCGAATGTACATACTTGAAATTAATGAGTTAAAATCACATTTAAAAGAACTTATTGATAAAAAGTATATCCTACCTAGTGTGTCTCTCTGGGGGTCACCTGTCATCTTTGTTAAGAAAAAGGATAGAACCATGCAAATTTGCATAGATTACCATCCATTAAATAAAATGAACATTAAAAATCGATACCCGTTGCCTCGCATAGATGATCTATTTGATCAACTATGTGGAGCCATGGTGTTTTCTAAAATTGATTTAAGGTCTGGATATCATCAAGTTAGGATTAAAGATGAAGACATCTTTAAAATTGGTTTTAGAACTCGATATGGCCATTACGAGTTTGTCGTCATGCCATTTGGGCTTACTAATGCCCCAGCTGTTTTTATGTGTTTAATGAACTATGTTATGCATAAGTATCTAGATAAGTTTGTGGTTGTGTTTATCAATGACATATTAAACTATTCAAAAACTGAAGAAGAACATAAAGAAAATTTAAAAATTGTTTTGCAAGAGTTACGAGATCATCAACTATTTGGAAAGTTTAGTAAATGCGATTTATTCAAAGATAAGATTCAGTACTTAGGTCATGTGGTGACTAAGGAAGGGATTTCGGTGGATCCCAAAAAGATAAAGGCAATCGAAGATTGGCCAGTTCCTAAGGATGTAATTGATGTTCGATCCTTCATGGGAATTACCGGTTACTACCGGAGGTTCATTAAAAGTTTTTCGAGAATCGTGAATCCGATAACTTCTTTGCAAAAGAAAGGAAAGAAATTTGATTGGAACCAGAAATGTGAGGAAAGCTTTAAAAAGTTAAAAACTTTATTAACCAGCGCACCTATTTTAAGAATAGTTGATCCAAATAAAGAATTTGTAGTGTGCACGGATGCCTGCAATGATGGTTTATCAAGTTTTTTGACTCAAGAAGGGCATGTTATTGCCTATGAGTATAGGAAATTAAAAATTTATGAAAAGAACTATGCAACTTATGATCTGGAACTAGCTGTTGTTATACATGCTCTAAAGATGTGGTGACATCACCTAATTGAAAGAAAATTTATTTTAATGACTGATAATAAAGGGCTAAAGTATCTATTAGATCAGCCTAATCTAAATGCTAGACAAGCTAGGTGGCTAGCTTTTCTAAGTGAGTATGATTTCAAAATTCAGCACATTAAAGGTAAAGAAAATAAAGTTGTTGATGCATTAAGTAGGAATGCAAGGCTGAATTTCACAGTAGTTATCAGCACTTATACAATAGATCTAGATGAACAGCTTAAAGCAGGGATAGAACAAGATGAAATTTACCAAAAATTACAAGCTAAAATGAAAGAAAATCCAACAGAAAGCTTAAGTAAAGGGTACAGTTTGAACGCAAAAGAATCTTTACTGTATAAAGATAGAATGTATGTACCTAATGTACCTAAAGTTAAGTTATTTATTTTGGATGAAATCCATAAAAATCCATATTCAGGTCATCCAAGCTATCAAAAAACTATAACTATGTTAAGAAAAGAATATTTTTGGCCAAATATGAAGACTGAATTAGCAGAGTATATCGCTAGGTGTTTTGAATGTCAGCAGGTGAAAACTGAACATCAACACCCAGCTAGATTACTTCAGCCATTACCCATTCCTAGCTAGAAATGGGAGATTATTAGTCTCAATTTTATTACTGGACTGTGTTAGAATAATCAAACCCATAGTATTACCCACTTAGACATTAATTCATCTATTTTTGTCTTATTTGTGTAGCGCTTGGGAAACCCTTAGGAATCAAATCTGCTTTATTCCTAGCCTCCTAGGTACCCTTCTTCTTTTTCTGCTTTATTGACTGCTTTTTCAGTGTTTTAAGGCACATAGGAAAGCAAGACTAGGTGAGGTGAACTTGTTTTCTTGCCCTTTCATCCTCCACTCTTTCCTCCATGCAAAAGCATGTATGAGCTGCCATTCCACCACTCATTAGCTTTCCCATGATCCCTTGCCAATTCATGAGCCTCATGACAAATTTGGGATCAGCTTTTTACACCTATGGGGGATTTGCCTATTTTGGGTAATCCTGCTTTATGCTAGTTTTGGATGCCTCCTTATGCATTCGATCTCTTGATGTATTCTATATATTTAGCAACCTATGTTATTACAGGGTTGGCTATTGTACACTGAGTTAATATAATTTTGTGTTATAGCTCCATATCCAGTATCCATTGTTGACAATTTTGCATGATCAATTGTAATTTGTTGTGAGTGAAATTAATCTATTGCTGGTCAGAATTTCTATAGACTGCCTAAAAATCAGAATTTAAATGATTCTATCGTGGTATTGGTTGATAAGTTAAGTAAAGCAGCTCACTTTATACCTGTTAAAACTATGTATAAAGCTGCAAACATTGCTGATATCTTTCTCAAACAAATTTTTCGACTGCATGGAATACCGAAAGTTATAATATCAGATAGAGATCCTAAATTTATAGGTAACTTTTGGAAATATCCGTTTAAAGGAATAAGCACTACATTAAATTTTAGTACTTCGTTCCATCCTCAAACAGATGGACAAACTGAAAGAGTAAACCAAGTACTGGAAGAACTCCAAAGGAGTTTTAGGTAGGTGAACATGTGTTCATCAAGGTGAGGCCCAAAAAGAGCTATCTTAGATTGGAAAGTTCTGCAAAACTAGTACCTCGTTACTGTGGTCCATTTGAAATACTGTCCAGGATTGGACAAGTAGCTTATCAATTAACATTACCACCAAATTTAAGAGTACATAATGTTTTTCACATTTGTGTATTAAAGAAATATGTTCATGAAGTTACTCATGTTGTTAACTGGAATGATGTACAGGTGGAACCAGAAGGATATTTTCTGCCGGAACCCGACTGTATCCTCGGGTAGAGGGAGATCACACTTTAGAACTGCACCATTGGTCAGGTGCAGGTGCAATGGAAGCACCTTAGTGCAGAGGAAGCCACCTGGGAATTAAAAAGTAATATGCGGCATGCATATCCAATTCTGTTCCAGGGAAATTCTAAGGATGAAGAATAAATAACATTGAGGACGATGTTATGCTCTAAGGGGGTGTGTTTGTCACATGCCCCAATTTTTGCAAAAGCAATATTATATTATTTGATTTTATTCGAGGACAATATGTTAAATTTTATGCTAAGTTGTAATTGATGACTCAACAGAGTCAAGGATATTTAATGTAATTCTAAATATTTTTATTGTAAATAAAGAAAGCAGGAGACAACAGATTAGGAGAGCTATTAAAAGAGTGTTTACTGGTCATGATTCCCCAAGAAAGTGGAATCAGAGTACATGGCTCAGTTAATGAAAACTGACCCAAAAGACCTACGAAATCTTTATAAAAATGCCCATTGAAGAGAGCTGAGGCTACTCATTCTAGAGAAGTGATAATTCAGGTGAATGTACTTTAGATAAATTCAATGGAAGGGAATCGTGGAAGGAGTTTGAGGGGATAACTGCTGAGTGATCTAATGCAGCTTTTAAGCTGAAAAATATTACTGCTGAGTGCAAGGTGTTTCACTGAGTCATTGGACTAGTCTATTGTTTGCATGCTCCACCAGTTCTCAGCCAAAAAGACCAGGAACAGGCTCGGGGGTCCTGAGGAAGCGTTGTTTGAGTGCTCCCCAGGAGTTTGGTAGGGAGGAACGGCCTCCTAACGCTGTTGTTGTCTATCCTAATCAGGTTCTACATCATTTTTTTTTACTGTGTTAGATAGATAAATTTGAATTTGACTGTTAAATGAATGTTAAATATTCAGTTGTAAAATGTTAGAATTTAGTAATCTTTTAGATTATTGAAGAAATGAATTTGAAAAATAAAATGTTAGAATGGAAAATAATTCTAGTCTGTGTTTTTCCACACCTGGAAAAACCAGGCCATACTCCTGCACAGATAGAGTATTTACAATAGATGAAAGAAAAGGTTAAGAGACTAAATAGAATAGATATGGTTCTGCATTTCGTAGTTAGCAGAGTAACTTATTTCAGTATGTTGGTTATTATTAAAAAGAATAGTGATCTGGATATCTATGTTTATTGTTTTTAACAAGCTTATTTATGTAAATATATTGGAAAAGAAATAGCATTAATCTTGTATAGGTAGAAGGATTAAGATGATAAGAAAATATCTTAGTAGATAAGATTGTGTATTTACAGACAGTAGATAAATTTTTATGCAAGTTAAATCAATATGGAGGTTAAACTGTGTAATGATAGGTTTATATTTCTCTGTGTTCACTTAGTAACTGATTGCAATGCAGCAGAAAAATCACAGTCGAATTACAATGTTTACATTCAGTTCAGTAAAGAAACAAACTACTAATCATATAGTTTATTTTCTAATAATATCAATTCATTTAAGACTAATCATTACTATAAACTAAATAGGGTTATATTAAGAGTACTTAAATTATAAAGAGTAAATTAAGTTACAAAATCTATGCTTATCTTTGCAAAGAACTCTGAGTAAATTCTATCTATCAGTTTAGTAACTAAAAGCAATGAGAATATGATTAATAACTAATATAAAAAATATATATATCTATGTAAAGAATTGTTTATAATTATCAAACAGGTTTATACCTGTAAAGGTAAATTACAGGGTTGAAACTCTAAACTAAATTTATTTTTACAAATAAAAACATTTAAGCTACAATCCATTTACTTGGATTATTTTATCAATAAAAAATTAAACCACAGTTTACAGTATTTTTAAAGACAAACGAAATGTTACAAGTTAAATTGTCACAACACACCTGTAATGAATATTTAACCAAAATTAATAAGGAATAGAACCTATTTAAAAATAAATTGAAAAATTAATTTAGACGAGGGTTTCGTTCAAGGAAACCCTTGCTTGTAATTCCCAAGCAAATAAGTAAATATTATAAACTACACAATATGACTGGATTACAATCTTAAATATTAACAATAATCTATTACAAAATATATTAGACAGTAATAATCTTCATTAACAGTCGATTAGGGTAAAACCCTAACATAAATAGAGTCATAATATACAGTATCACCATAAAACGAAACTGAGTTTGAGAACAAAATCCAATGTATTACATTGACAGGCTGTAAGGGCGGAATTTTAAACTAATTACAACACCCAGCTCATGGCCAGGACTACCCAGCGACAAAGCGAGGGTTTGTAAATAGAATAGAACCAACAGCTTTTAAAAAAAAGAAAACCATTTATCTAATGGAGAAATTGGACAAGCTTCCAAGCTCAGGGTTTCACCATCGAAAACCCTGTTACAAGTAAGGTAAGAACCCATTCGTTGAACCCAGGGCTTACCGGATTGAAGCCACGAGCCTTCGAAGACAGCCAGCATTATCTTCATCACAAGTTGCAAGAATAGTCTCAAGTTCCTGCAAGGAGAGCACAATACTATGCGTTAAATTCAAAACTCTTTTACCATTGAAAAACCTAACTGTAAACATGATTTTACTGTGAGTTTTCTATTCTGGAAATAAAACCAAACATTTACCTTAAATAAAGAGTATTGAACAGCCTAGCGAAGAGACTGTCAGCAACTGCAAAATGCACTTAAAAAATATCCAAACCCTATTATGTCAACAAGAGCACAACCAAGAGCAACGAGGCCTTAGTTTCTCATAGCAATGACATGCCATGGGGAAGGAAATATGGAGCTATGGACAGGCCGCAGGCCAAGTGCAAATAAAACCAATAAACTCTCACATAGTTAAACCCACGGCTAATGAAGGGTGGTAAAAAGACTGAACTCAGGAGACAACAACAACATTAACCCAAGTTTTGGATCAAGCTAGAACATAAAGAACACTCACGGCCACCATGAAACCTTGCAGAGAAGCATGAAGGCCAGCATGAACTTCGAAGGGAGAATGACAAAGGGATTAGGGTTGCAAGAGTTTTTATATCTCCAATACATGAACAAGAGGTGACCACGTGCCCTCAAATAATTCAAACCATGCATGGGTCGATTCCAAAGTCCACCTACGATTCATTTATCCAATTATTAAAACAATTATTTTTATCAAACATTGCATGTTTTATGATGTATGCATATATTTATCATGTCGTTAATCATATATAATTTATATCATAATGTTTGATAGCTCACAGATTGTTCAAGATAACCTGTACATAGCATAGGGTAGGATTTTGATCATAGTAGTAAGATCTACCATAATAGCCACTATAGACATTAACTTAATGTAAGAGAGGCATTATGGTAATAATAAAATTACAATGGAATAACCATGCTCAAGTCTTTAATCATTGGAATGACACTGATTGACTTAGATTTAGGAAGCAAGCGCAAATAGTATTCCATCTAAAATGACGCAGTTATTTCCTTTACAATAATCAAGCTTATAATATCAAGGAGTTTTACAGGCAAGAAGTTTCCCTACGTAATGTAAATAACGTTTAGTTTGGTACTTTAGTAAAGACTACGATATTGTATGTGACTACAATAGTACATGCAGTAAGACATTGATGAGGAAGTTGATAACCTATTAGTGAGCAACTATTTTCTACATACAAGTAATAGGTTGATATTTTCCATAACTAGTAGGTTAAAAATAAATTCAAATCGTATATTCTTTTGAGAACCTTTACTATTAGTATTGATAGAAGCTCTTCCATGTATAAAAACAAATAGTACAAATAACTGTAACATTGCAAGTTAAGCATGTTAAAATAGAAATGAATATACGAAAAGATTAGGAGTTCAGAGTTCAGAGTAAGTATCTTTAGTGTCACTAAGCTTGAAAAAGAAAGGACCCCTTTATCTAAACTTTTCTTACAAGAAAAACTAGAGAAGATAAACTACTTTACGTCATTGAAGTTGCTTGAAAATTATCAATTTATTTTACTAGCATATTATTTTGCAAATAGAAACACTTCTTGATACTTTATGAATTTAAAAACGTCTACTTGTTCGATCGTACCTGTGAACCTGTAAAAACCAGTAATCTATCTGCATTAGCATAAATGCTAAGTAAGCCTAGGATTCAAAGTTAGATTCCACCTGCTTGCCATAAAGTAGACTCAATAGTAAACTAAAAGAAAACAATATGCAAGTATATCTTATTTACGTTACGAAAAAGAAGTTGGTTTAATTTAACATAATTTGAAAATGTGTAATACTAATCGTTGGACTATTTCATTTTCTGCTAACCATTGGCTGTTAGTAAACTGCATATTCATATTTTTATGTTATCTCAAAATTTTAATTTTTTGTGAAAATTTGGGTTTTGAGATGTGATATCAGAGCACAAGGTTCAAACACTAGGCCTTGATAAATCCCAACTAGATTTTATGAAACAGTGATTTTGAATTATTTTGTTGATGTATTTTCTTTTAAATGTTATTTAACAGAGAAATTATTTCTGAAGTTTAACAACAGGTATGCAAAGGCTCGAGGAATATGCGGAGGAAGAATCTCTATTTACTGAACCAAAAAACCTACCAAGAGATCCTATACCATAAGACCTAACCACTAAATCCTCAGAACTGTTACAAACAGTAAAAGATTTAAAATTTGAAATGGAATTAGTTAAACGAGAGAATGAAAGGATTCTGATAACTTGGGAGGAGTTGAATCAGAACCTAACAAAAAGATTTCAAATTGAGGGTAGGGGTAAAAGAGTTGATTCAGAAGATACAAGTCATCAACATAAAAATAATAAGATTGAACAGGCTAGAAATGAAAGCAGCTCATCCTCAGAGGTGTTTGGTGAACAACGTAATTTTCATTCTACTAGTGATAGTAGTGATGACAACCATTATACTAAAAAGAGAAAATATAAACCCTATGAGGAGATTTTTGGGGAGTTTAAAAATATTAAACCACCAACATTCAATGGAGAGACTGAGAAGGGGGAGGAAGCGGAATCCTGGTTATCTGGGAGGAAGAAGTACTTCCATATTTATAACTGTTTTAACCAATTAAAGGCTAGAATGGCTATCTACAATCTCTCAGGAAGGGATGATATTTGGTGGCAGGACTTGAAGAGAGTGAAGGGAATAAAAGAGAAGAATGTAAATTGGAGTACCTTCAAGAGGTACTTTAAAAAGAAATTTCTGTCTGAGCAGTACTATAAAGAGAGAGAGAAAGAATTCTATGAGCTTAAATTAAGATCAATGACTATGAAAGATCTAAACAACAATTTTTCAAGTCTTCTTAGGTATGTGTCATACATTGTAGATGAAAAACCAAAGGTACAACGATTTATTAGCTGTCTACCTTATCATATTAAGGATAGGATTGAGTATGACAATCCAAGGACTTTGGAAGAAGCTATGAGGAAAGACAATTTTTGTTATGAACTGAATTGGAGGAAAGAAAGCATGGCCAACTGGAAGGCCAAGAAGAATAATAACCATCATGATCAAAAGAAGAAAGAATTTGTGCCCAAGAGAAATTCTAAAAACAATAAGGACAAAAATTTTCCTAACAAGAATTTCCAAGGGAATAAGAATAATTCACCAAGCAATCAGAATAATTTCAAGGGTAAAGAATTTGCTAATAACCATGGTAATTACAACAAGAAATTTGAACACAAAGAACCTATAAAGTGTTGGGAGTGTAATGGCCCACATTATGCCTCATTCTATTCTAATCGAAAAAATACTATCAGTAATATCCATACTATACAGGAGGAGATGAGTGTTGGAGAGTTAGCGATGACTATGCCCAGAATCAATGCAACCTTGGAGAATCGACAAGTAGAATATCAAACTTGCATGGTGGAAGTAGAAGGTATGATAAACCAAACCCCTATAACTATTTTAATTAATCCAGGAGCTAGTCTCAGTTATATTTCACCTAAAATG
Organism: Pseudotsuga menziesii; assembly: GCA_001517045.1. NCBI lineage: Eukaryota > Viridiplantae > Streptophyta > Pinopsida > Pinales > Pinaceae > Pseudotsuga > Pseudotsuga menziesii. The sequence goes on along the minus strand of LPNX010614552.1, from coordinate 67,588 downwards.
GTAGAAAAATGTAAGTTTTGTATTGAAAATTTTGAAAATTCTTGGTTGGTTCAGTTAGCCACTCATGTTAAAAGGAAGGTAACTTGTTTTGTAAAAGAATGTGTAGTAGTTATGGATCAAATTGAAACTGTTGTAAAGCTTAATGTATTACCTCTTGGTTCTTATGACTTACTCATCGATATAGATTGATTAGAACAACATAGGGTAATTTTAAATTGTTATGATAAAACATTTATGTGTATAAACAAGAATGGAAAACCAATAAGTGTAAAGGGGATCCCTAGAAAAATAACTATAAGACAGATTTCTACTTTGTAGCTTAAGAGAGCTGTTAGGAAGGGTTGTAAATCTTATGCAGTAAAAATAACTGATGAGGAGAATCTAAATAAGATAGATAAATTAAAATTGGAAGACATACCAGTATTAAGAGAATATGTTGATGTATTTTTGAAAGAAATTCTGGGATTACCTCTGAAAAGGGAACTAGACTTTACCATTGAGCTGGTACCTGGTGTAGTACCTAGCTCAAATGCCCCTTATCGAATGTACATACTTGAACTTAATGAATTAAAATCACAATTAAAAGAACTTATTGATAAAAAGTATATTCGACCTAGTGTGTCTCCCTGGGGGGCACCTATCATCTTCGTTAAGAAAAGGACAGAACCATGCGACTTTGCATAGATTACCATCAGTTAAATAAAATGACCATTAAAAATCGATACCTGTTGCCTCGCATAGATGATCTGTTTGATCAACTACATGGAGCCATAGTGTTTTCGAAAATTGATTTAAGGTCTGGATATCATCAATTTAGGATTAAATATGAAGACATATTTAAAACTTGTTTTAGAACTCGATATGGCCATTACGAGTTTGTCATCATGTCATTTGGGCTTACTAATGCCCCAGCTACTTTTATGTGTTTAATGAACAACGTTATGCATAAGTATATAGATAAGTTTGTGGTCGTGTTTATCGATGACATATTAATCTATTCAAAAACTGAAGAAGAACATAAAAAACATTTAAAAATTGTTTTGCAAGAGTTACGAGATCATCAACTCTTTGCAAAGTTTAGTAAATGCAATTTATTCAAAGATAAGATTCAGTACTTAGGTCATGTGGTGACTAAGGAAGGGATTTCAGTGGATCCTGAAAAGATAAAGGAAATCGACGATTGGTCGGTTCCTAAGGATGTAACTGATGTTTGATCCTTCATGGGAATTACCAGTTACTACCAGAGGTTCATTGAAGGTTTTTCGAGAATCACGAATCCAATAACTTCTTTGCAGAAGAAAGGAAAGAAATTTGATTAAACTAGAAATGCGAGGAAAGCTTTAAAAAGTTAAAAACTCTATTAACCAGTGCACCCATTTTAAGAATAGCTTATCCAAATAAATAATTTGTAGTGTGCACAGACGCCTGCAATGATGGTTTAGGCGGTCTTCTGACTCAAGAAGAGCATTGTATTGCCTATGAGTCTAGGAAATTAAAAATTCATGAAAAGAACTATGCAACTTATGATCTGGAATTAGCTGCTGTTATACATGCTCTAAAGATGTGGCGACATCACCTAATTGGCAGAAAATTTATTTTAATGACTAATAATAAAGGACTAAAGTATTTGTTAGATCATCCTAATCTAAATTCTAGACAAGATAGGTGGCTAGCTTTTCTAAGTGAGTATGATTTCGAAATTCAGCACATTAAAGGTAAAGAAAATAAAGTTGCCGATGCATTAAGTAGGAATGAAAGGCTGAATTTCATAGTAGTTATCAGAACTTATACAACATATCTGGATGAACAGCTTAAAGCAGGGATAGAACAAGATGAAATTTATCAAAACTTACAAGCTAAAATGAAAGAAAATCCAACAGAAAGCTTAAGTAAAGGGTACAGTTTGAATGCAAAAGAATCTTTACTGTATAAAGATAGAATGTATGTACCTAATGTACCTAAAGTTAAGTTATTAATTTTGGATGAAATATATAAAACTCCATATTCAGGTCATCTAGGCTATCAAAAGACTATAAATATGTTAAGAAAAGAATATTTTTGGCCAAATATGAAGACTAAATTAGTAGAGTATATCGCTAGGTGTTTTGAATGTCAACAGGTGAAAACTGAACACCAACACCCAGCTGGATTACTTCAGCCATTACCCATTCCTAGCTAGAAATGGGAGATAATTAGTCTCAATTTTATTACTGGACTGCCTAAAAATCAGAATTTAAATGATTCTATCATGGTAGTGGTCGATAGTTTAAGTAAAGAAGCTCACTTTATAACTGTTAAAACTACATATAAAGCTGCAAACATAGCTAATGTCTTTCTAAAACAAATTTTTTGACTGCATGGAATACCAAAACTTATAATCTTAGATAGAGATCCTAAATTTACACGTAAATTTTGGAAATCTTTGTTTAAAGGACTAAAACCTACATTAAATATTAGTACTTCGTTCCATCCTCAAACAAGTGGACAAATTGAAAAAGTAAACCAAGTACTAGAAGATTGATTAAGAATGTATGTGAAAGACAAGCCAGGTAAATTGGAGGATTATTTGCATCTAGTAGAATTTGCTTATAATAATAATTATCAGGCATCAGCCAAATTTAGTCCTTTCGAAATCTTGTATGGAAGGAAATGTAATACTCCTATCTCTTGCAGTAATCAGGTGGATAGATTAGTATTAGGTACTGAAATGTTAAAAGAAATGGATGAAATTGTAAAGTAGGTACACGGTAATATGAAAGTTGCGCAGGATCGACAGAAAATTCAAGCAGACCTTAAAAGAACTCCAAAGGAGTTTCAAGTAGGCGAACATGTGTTCATCAAGGTGAGGCCCAAAAAGAGCTCTCTGAGATTGGGAATTTGTGAAAAACTAGCACCTCGTTACTATGGTCCATTTGAAATACTGTCCAGGATTGGACAAGTAGCTTATCAATTAGCATTACCACCAAATTTAAGAGTACATAATGTTTTTCACATTTCTGTATTAAAGAAATATGTTCACGATGCTACTCATGTTGTTAACTGGAATGATGTACAGATGGAACCAGAAGGAGATTTTCTGGTGGAACCAGATTGTATCCTCGAGCGGAGGGAGATCACTCTTCAAAACCGCACCATTGGTCAGGTGAAGGTGCAATGCAAGCACCTTAGTCCAGAGGAAGCCACCTAGGAATTAGAAAGTAATATGCAGGATGCATATCCAACTCTGTTCCAGGGAAATTCTGAGGATGAAGAATAAATAACATCGAGGACGATGTTATGCCCTAAGGGGGTGTGTATGTCACATGCCCCAATTTTTGCAAAAACAATATTATTTTATTTTATTTTATTTGAGGACAATATGTTAAATTTTATGCTAAGTTGTAATTGATGACTCAACAGAGTTAAGGATATTTAATGTAATTCTAAATATTTTTATTATAAATAAATAAAGGAGGAGACAACAACTTAGAAGATCTGTTAAAAGAGTGTTTAGTGGTGAAACTGGTGGAGGAGACTGGGTGGAGAGAAAATAGACATGTGGCAGCATCCTCAAACAACTTCCAACTATTGCAAGTGGGAACCTCCCTACATTTGGGGTCGTAATTCCCCAAGAAAGTGGAATCATAGCAGGTGGCTCAATTAATGAAAACTGACCCAAAAGACCTAAGAAATATTTATAAAAATACCCATTGAAGAGAGCTGAGGCTGCTCATTCTAGAGAAGTGATCATTCATGTGAATGTACTTCAGAGAAATTCAATGGAAGGTAATTGTGGAAGGAGTTTGAGGGGATAAATGCTGTGTGATCTAGTGCAGATTTTAAGCTGAAATATTTTACTGCTGAGTGCAGGGTGTTTTACTGAGTCATTGGACCAGTCTACTATTTTCATGATCCACCAGTTCTCAGCCAAAAAGACTAGGAACAGGCTCAGGGGTCCTGAGGAAGCGTTGTTTGAGCTCTCTCCAGGAGTTTGGTAGGGAGGAATGGCCTCCTAATGCTGTTGTTGTCTATCCTAGCCAGGTTCTACATCATTTTGTTTTACTGTGTTAGATAGATAAACTTGAATCTGACTGTTAAATGAATGTTAAATATTCAATTGTAAAATGTTAGAATTTAGTAATTTTTTAGATTATTGAAGAAATGAATTTGAAAAATAATGTGTTAGAATGGAAAATAATTCTAGTCTGTGTTTTTCCACACATGGAAGGACCAGGCCGTACTCCAGCATAGATAGAGTATTTACAGTAGATGAAAGGAAAGGTTAAGAGATTGAATAGAATAGATATGGTTCTACATTTCATAGTTAACAGAGTAACTTATTTCAGTATGTAGGTTATTATTAAAAAAAATAGTGATCTGGATATCTATGTTTATTGTTTTTAACAAGCTTATTTATGTAAATATATTGGAAAAGAAATAGCAGTAATCTAGTACAGGTAGAAGGATTAAGATGATAAGAAAATATCTTAGTAGATAAGATTGTGTATTTACAGACAGTAGATAAATTTTTATTCAAGTTAAATCACTATGGAGGTTAAACTGTGTAATGATAGGTTTATATTACTATGTGTTCACTTAGTAACTGATTGCAATGCAACAAAAAAATCAAAGTCGAATTACAATGTTTACATTCAATTCTGTAAAGAAACAAACTACTAATCATATAGTTTATTTTTAAATAATATCAATTCATTTAAGACTAATAATTACTATAAACTAAATAGGGTTATATTAAAAGTACTTAACTTATAAAGAGTAAATTAAGTTGCAAAATCTATGCTTAGATTTGCAAAGAACTCTGAGTAAATTCTATCTGTCAATTTAGTAACTAAAAGCAATGAGAATATGATTAATAACTAATATACAAATAAATATCTATCTATGTAAAGAATTGTTTATAATTATCAAACAGGTTTATACTTGTAAAGGTAAATTACAGGGTCGAAACTCTAAACTAAATTTATTTTTACAAATAAAAACATTTAAGCTACAATCCATTTACTTGGATTATTTTATCAATAAACAATTAAACCACTATCGACTATTTACAGTATTTTTAAAGACAAACGAAATGTTACAAGTTAAATTGTCACAACACACCTGTAATGAAAATTTAACCAAAATTAATAAGTAACAGAACCTACTTAAAAATAAATTGAAAAATTAATTTAGACAAGGGTTTCATTCAGGAAAACCCTAGCTTGTATTTCGCAAGCAAATAAGTAAATATTATAAACTACACAATATGAATCGTTTACCGTCTTAAATATTAACAATAATCTATTACAAAATATATTAGACAGTAATAATCTTCATTAATAGCTGATTAGGGTAAAACCCTAACATACATAGAGTCACAATATACAATATCACTGTAAAATGAAACTGAGTTCGAGAACAAAAACCAATGTATTACATTGACAGGCCATAAGGCCAGAAATTTAAACTAATTACAACACCCAGCTCACGATCAGGACTACCCAATGACAAAGCAAGGGTTTGTAAACAAAATAGAACCAACAACTTTTAAAAACAAGAAAACCATTTATTTAATGGCGAAACTGAACAAACTTCCAAGATCAGGGTTTCACCATCGACATCCCTGTTACAAGTAGGGTAAGAACCAATTTGGTGAACCTAGGGCTTATCGGATTGAATCCACGAGCCTTCGAAGACAGCCAACATTATCTTCATCACGAGTTGCAAGAATAGTCTCAAGTTTCTGCAAAGAGAGAACAATACTATGCGTTAAATTCAAAACTCTTTTACCATTGAAAAACCTAACTGTAAACATGATTTTACTATGAGTTTTCTATTCTGGAAAGAAAACCAAACATTTACCTTAAATAAAGAGTATCGAACAATCTAGCAAAGAGACTGTCATCGACTACAAAATGCACTTAAAAAATATCCAAACCCTACAAAGTCGACAAGAGCACAACCAACAGCAATGAAACCTTAGTTTCTCACAGCAGTGACAGGCCATGGGGAAGTAAAGATGGAGCTACAGACAGGTTGCAAGCCAAGTGCAAATAAAACCAATAAATTCTTGCACAGTTAAACCCATAGCTAATGAAGGGTGGTAATAAGACTAAACTCGGGAGACTACAGCAACATTAACCCAAGTTTTGGAGCAAGCTAGAACAGAAAGAACACTCACGATAGCCACGAAACCTTGCAGAGCAGCCCGAAGGCCAGCGTGAACTTCAGAGGGTGAATGACAAAGGGATTAGGGTTGCGAGAGTTTTTATATCTCCAATACACGGACATGAGATGACCACGTGCCCTCAAATAATTCAATCCATGCATGGTTCAATTCCAAAGTCCACCTATGGTTCATTTATCCAATTATTAAAACAATGATTTTTATCAAACATTGCATGTTCTATGATGTATGCATATATTTATCACGTTGTTAATCATATATAATTTATATCATAATGTTTGATTTCTCGGTATTGGCGTTTTGGTAAAACAATAATATGTTAACATTGACCTAGTGTAAGGTGGTAACCACTTAATCTTTTGGTTAATCCCGAAATCGATTATGCTTAGAACCTTTCAAACTACAATTAGATTTATATAATTGCAAGACAATGTTTAAGTAAGCATGTTTTATAATCCAAACTTATCACTCATAAAACAATCATCTTGGGTGGATATAATTTATGGATATGAATAGCATAATAAAAGAGTATAAACATAACTTTTACAAAGTTCGATGTTGTTCTAAACTCTCATAGACACTAGTTGCTTCTCGACTTGTCAATGCTAGTAATTTACCATATTTGTTTATATTGGACAAGATAGATTGTGATTGTTCAAGATAACCTGTACATAGCATAGGATATAATTTTGATCATAGTAGAAATATCTACCATAATAGCCACTATAAACATTAACTTAATGTAAGAGAGGAATTATGGTAATAAGAAAATTACAATGGAATAACCATGCTCAAGTATATAATCATTGGAACGACACTGATTGACTTAGATTTAGGAAGCAAGGGAAAACAGTATTCCATCTTAAATGATGCAGTTAATTCCTTTACAATAATCAAGCTTATAATATCAAAGAGTTTTATAGGCAGTAAGTTTTCCTATAGAATGTAAATAACGTTTAGTTTGGTACTTTAGTAAAGACTATGATATTGTATGTGACTACAATGGTACATGTAGTACGACGTAGATGAGGAAGTTGATAACCTATTAGTGAGAAACTGGTTTGTACATACAAGTAACAGGTTGATATTTCCCATAACTAGTAGGTTAAAAATAAAATCAAATCGTATATTCTTTTGAGAACCTTTACTATCAGTATTGATAGAAGATCTTCCATGTATAAAAACAAATAATACGAATAAGTGTAACATCGTAAGTTAAGCATGTTAAAATAGAAATGAATATACGACAAAGATTACGAGTTTAGAGTTCACAGTAAGTATCTTTAGTGTCACTAAGCTTGAAAAAGAAAGGACCCATTTATCTAAACTTAGCTTACAAGAAAAAATGGAGAAGATAAACTACTTTACCTCATTGAAGTTGCTTGAAAATTATCAGCTTATTTTACTAGAATATTATTTTGCAAACAGAAACACTTCTTGATACTTTATGAATTTAAAAACATCTACTTGTTCGATCATACCTGTGAACCTGTAAGAACCAACAATCTGTCTAGATTAGCATAAATGCTAAGTAATCCTAGGATTCAAAGTTAGATTCCACCTACTTGCCATAAAGTAGACTCATTAGTAAACTAAAAGAAAATAGTATGCAAGTATATCTTATTTACATTACGAAAAAGAAGTTGCTTTGGTTAACGTAATTTGAAAATGTGTAATACTAATCATTGGATTGTTTCATTTTCCACTAACCATTAGCTGTTAGTAAACCACATTCTCAGCATTTTATGTTATCTCAAAATTTTAATTTTTTGTGAAAATTTGGGGTTTTGACATATACTAACTAATTCCAACTTAAATTGTCAACATGAAAAGGTAGCTTGTGAGATGCAAACACTATATGTGCAAAACTGGAGGCCTAAAATACCCTAGCCTAACTTAAAGCTGGTAATTTACCTAGAATTGAGTAAGGGTTTTGAACTCTCAATTAACTTGTCAAATAGACCTTCAAACATTACTGCATTCAGATAATACATACTACACTCCATTCAGGCATTCAGGCACTACAAACGACACTTCATTCAGACTCTACCTAATCCCTATTCTAAGTGAAGATAAAGAATTATATCTAAGGAAAAGTAAATCTTATGGATATTCTATTTGTTCCCTATCTAATCAAAGTACTCAAAATAAATATGAAATGCATGTGTAGAAATAACTAATTCAAGTAAAACAACTATGACGAATGCAATTTCCTATTTATGTAAATGCTACCATGATTTTGTTTTCTAATCGGAAATGAAAACTATAAATTGAAAGATATAATGTGTGTGTGTGTGTGTGTCTGAAGGAATTTTAAAGAGTGTGGTGACTATGACAACAACTAGAATGTGAAATTACAAAAAACTTGAATTGAACTTCTATTCTATAGAACACTTTTATCTTGAAAGAGAGCTAATCTATGATTTTTAGAACTACAGCATTATTTCAAATCTATAATGTAAAATTCTATCCTAAATCTCTAATCCTAATCTCTAAGAAATCAAATCTTTCTACAAGACTAATTCCTTCATTGATTTCTAATAACAAAAGGAATAAATGCTATAGTATCTTCTACAAGATAACTAACGAATAATGCTAAACTATTAATTATCAATTATATTCTATTTGAAGAACTTCAAAACTTGTAAATGAATCTACTTATTGAACATTGATTAATAAAATAAACCTACTCTACTGCTAAAGTAAATCAAATTGTCAATTAATCTATTAACAAGCAAATGACAACACATAAGTACTCTATCTTTAAAACATATTTAGAATTAAAGCAAATCTAAATTGCCTCATTAATCAAAGCATCAAAAGACTCATTGTCCATTATGGCATCTCAAAACAAAAGCAACTTAATTGCTTGCATTCAAAACAAAATTAATGTTACTTCTTATGCATGATACTTGAATAGATTGGAACACAATTCAGTTCTTAAACAAAGACTATGGTAACATTAAGCTACTTCTAAATCTAACACACACAAAAATTGAAACTAATACAAATACTTGAGAGAAATTCAAATTTCAAACCCTAGCTAAACTGAAAACGTTAATAAAATTGTAACACCCTAGTTTTCACCATGTTTGCATTAAATGTATATGATGTATATATTGTAATTAATCATGGTGCGGAGCTAAAGGAAAAATCCCCACCATTGATTTAACGTTTTATGTTTCGGTGATTAAAAATCGTTGCCAATAGTATTTTGTGCTAGCCGACAAATTATAATTTTGGACATCATGTAAATATGCAATTTAATAAAAAACCCATAGCCAACTATGTTAATGCAACAAATAAAGATATGGGGGCATGATTTCCTACGGATACAGGGGAGTGGGGATGTTTAACTTTGAGCCAATGGGGAAAATACAAATGTCAAAGGGAGAACCCATCAAACTATCAACTATCCATTTTGTCTCTTGTGCCCAATCATTTAATTCTGCCAAAAATTGGTTGAGTTAGTTATTGCATGGGATGGGCAAGGTATGGAGGTCAAAATTCGAATTGGGCAGAGCACCAATTTTTGGAAAAATCTGTTTTGAATTATGAGCCAAGTAAATTCCCATTCCCTCATGCATTCACATCCTTATATTCATTCACGTTTTTGAAGCTCCTTTGCACGCTCATTCAGCTTTTTGTAGTTTCTTGTGTTTTCCCCCATGGTAGGGAAGTTGTTTTGCTGACATTCAGTGGCTAGGATATCTGCTGGGCATTTTTGTTGTTGTTTTCCTCATTACCCTTCTAGGAAAAACGTTTTTGGGTTGCACAATGAGTGGGAGAAGAGACCCACAATTTTTGGGTGTTGGATGAATCCATTTTTTCCCATGTGAAGGCAATAAACATTTTTGGAAACAAATTGCACAAGCTGAGTTGTTTTACTCAATTGCCACATTAGAGGAAATTTCAACTCAAAATGGGCCTTTTAACTTTTATTCAAATTCCATGTCATCATATGTTAGCCAATGAAATTGATTTAAATTGAAATACCGTATAGGTCTTAAACACTTTTTTAATATAAATTTGGGGATAGGTATCATAAAAAAAACTACTTTTTTTGTTTGTATTTTTGACATATCTCCTCGTGTTTTTACTCAAATTTCGATTGGGGAGCTCATTGGATGCGGAATTAAATTCTGCATCCAACGAGTACCCACTCGGCATACTTTTGACTAAACCCACTACCCAAAAAACAAGAAATACCTGAAAAAATGGAATGATGACATCATTATTCCATTTTTTCAGGTATTTCTTGTTTTTGGGGTAGGGGGGTTAGTCAAAATTATGCCGAGTGGGTACTCGTTGGATGCGTAATTTAATTCCACATCCAACAAGCTCTCCCAATCGAAATTTGAGTAAAAACATGGGGAGATATGTCAAAAATACAAACAAAAAAGTAGTTTTTTTCTTTTTTTCCTCCAAAATTAATAAATATTATTTTATTATTTTAACTATTATTTTATAAGTTCATTTTAGGAGGCCCATTTTGAGTTGAAATTTCCTCTAGTTTTTCGATTTTGGCCTCTGTGATTTTTTCCTTCAATCCCAAAACTATGATTGTTATGCATGCATCTTTTGTTTGGTCTTTGAACTAGTATGGGAGTGGAAATGGGGTCTGACTAGCTTGATAAACCTAGTGTGAGAAGGAGCTTCACAGATAGATCTAGGGGGGTGTTTTTTCTTCTTTGTACACCCTGAATTGCACTGAAAAGGGAGGCATAGCCTGAGAGACTGTGTAGTAGAGAAGGGGGTGCTTCCTTGTGTTGGATGTGTAGTTGTTTTAGAAGTCAGGCTAGATCTGGTGCAGGTGTCCATAGCTCTGGGGTTGAGCTTACTAGCTTAGCAATCAGGATTTCTAGCTCCTTTGCAACCTGATAAACCCAACTATGTTGGCTTGGCATATTTTTTGTTGTATCCTTTTCTATGTGTGAGTCTTCTAGTGTTCCCTTATTCCTTGTGGGAATCATGCCCAGCTTGGGGGTGGCAGTGCTGCTGAGTGATTCATGAGCACACTTGCCTATGGTTGGTTGGAATGTTGTAGTGAAATAGTTGGTTGTGGGACAAGCTTCTTCCAAGATAAGTATCCTTGTCTATGTTAATATCTACATTTGTATTTTCTTAATGAAATATGATGAACATATATAAGGTGTTGAATTGACAAATTTATTTCACTGTATAATTGCAATTGTATGCATCTGTGTATGTTATATGTTAATGCATTTTTATATTTACGTTCATGGGGCTAGATTTCCTAGATTAGCAGCACCATGGTCGTGTTCCCTCTCTGGTGGATGGGACGGGATGTGACAACAATGGCAGAAATAAACAAGTGGATAGAGATCTCGTTATGCATACACAGTGAATTCTTATGAACTAGAAATGCATAAGATAAAAGAAATACATTTAGGTCTCATACAGGTAAACAAAAGAACAATAACATAGTCACATGCTCTGATACATCAAACTTTTATACAACATTGAAAGAGGGAAAATACAATAACTTAGTTGAACGATGGAAGTAGAAACAAAACACCATGAAATACACTACCGCTGAGGTGCCCTCCTAGATATCAGTTGCCAAATCTTCACGGATTACTCAATCACTAGATCATAAAATGAATTTTACCGAAGAACATAGTAGAATTCCCATTATAAAAATGCAGAGCCAAAATTATATTATTTATCAGCCCTATGGGGCTGTATTTATACATAAAAAACCATTAGGGAGTGGATAGAATTGAATCCACAAGTTCTTGAGTTGTTAAAACTAATTTCTAAATTTAGAAAATGGCCAACCACGTTTTCTAGGCATGTTTGTTTCAAGGAACCACGAATTGCTCCCAAATCGCTTCAAATTTCCCCAAAATTCCTCACGAGGACCTAAACAGGCCAATTATGCACAAAACCCATGTGCTTGAATTTATAATATCACCTCCATTTACCCAGAAATTAATCATGAAATTTGTTGTCTATTAAAAACATGTTTTTGACAGAATTGATGCTGGCTTGTTTGTGAAATTGATGGCTGGATGCTAGGTTCCATTGTTGCTGGGTTGTTTGAACTGTATGTTGGATTCTTGTTGCTTGCCTCCATCAATTGAGCTTGCATTCCATTACTCCATGCATCATAACACATATATGCAAATCCGTTATGTTAAAAAAAATCATGGCATATAATAAAACAAATCATGTTATAAAGTTAATATGCCGGAAACGTATTACATGAGAAATAAGGGTGAAGTCAATGTAATTTTTCAGCATGGATTTTTAATATTATATAAGTGCCTTGTATGTTGTGCATATTAAATGTTTATAACGGTTAATATTACCATATTCCAAATATAATTCATATGCCTCAGAATTTATGTTTTGTTTTAAGTGGAAACTTTAAGTTATAATTTTCCACATTTATTAAAGTTCTATGATTTAAATTATTTATGATTTGAAACAAATGTCTAAATAGTAAAAAAGATAATGAATATTTTAATATAATATATTTTTAATCATTCATTTGTTTGAAATTTAAAATATTACAAAGATCAACATAAATTCATGGTTTTGATTTGCAAATGCAGGACCAACAAGATTAACAAGAATTGAAAAATAAAGATATTACGGGATCAACAAGAGACGTAAGACAAAGATAAGCCAACTTAGTGAACCAACAAGAAACATGCAATCAAACTCAATGGGATACTTAGGACCGGAAGAGGTACTGAATAGAGTACCAAAATGAGGGTTGTATGGACCATAATACATAAAAAAGAAGTAGATTAGGTTTTCTTTACGTTTAAGAGTTTTCATTAATAAAAATAGAGTAAAGATAGCCTCATTGAACATAGATGTACTAAATTATGGTAGATGTGACGAGAAATTAATGTAAATAATATCATTATAAAATACAATTCTGGATCCCAACAATGCCCAAGCCTTTCCTTGACTTGGGACTTTCTAGACAATCTTTAGGAAAACGACAGTTAAACTTGAGTTAGATCAAGAATCCATTATCCTCTTCAAAATAAATATTTAATTGATTTATGTGAAGTTAATAATTTATTATAATTAACTTAGGAAGTCTTTTACTAGTTCCTAATTAGATCATTTTAAGATTAAATATATTTATTTAGTTACTTTTAGTAAATAATAACATATAGATTCTTTATTAATCATTATAGTTATCATTATTTCCTTATATTTAATATATGTACTTACCCTTTTATTCATAACAGATATAAACTATATATATACATATAGTTTTGTTAATATTTATGTAGGCACCATATAAAATGATCCCAATTACATGGTGTTTTCATTAGCTTGTAATCATTTCTTTTATCAAGTTCTTTAGGTAGGGTTGGTCAACTAAGTTAGGAAGATTTGAACCTCTTTGCATGTTAGATTACCTTGTATATCATGGCAGTTCTTCAGTACTTGATGAGAAGTAGAAATTCGAAATTTCATTTAGTCAACTTAAAAATAAGTAAGATAAGATCATTGTTTTTCATAGTCGTTCTCACTCAACGCAATTAATTTTTCAGAAACTCCTAGCATTATTCATAGCCCACACTCAATGCTAAAACTAGGAGTTACACTTAGTGGAATTCCAGATCCTTTCAATCAACACTAATGCTAGGATGTACTTGTATAATACAACTAGGGATACAATAGCCAATGATTTGATGTTCCAGAACTTATGCTCAACATCAATTTGGAATGCTCCAATGCTTATGTCCAACACTTCCAATTCTTATTTTTCATGTGCTTCAAAGCTTATTCTCAACACAAACATTTCATAACTCATGCGCTCCATAGCTTGCACTCAGCACAATATCAAATCACTCATGTGCTCTAGACATTGCGCTCAACAAAAACATCAAATCACGCATGTGCTCTAGAGCTTGTGCTCAACACAAAACCTCATCACTCATGTGCTTCAGGGTCCATTCCTAACACATTATAGAACTCAATCGTGTATTCAGTCTTATGCACATTCTATAACAATAATCATCTCAGTATATTCATTTTAAGGTAAATCACATAATATAATCAGTTTATTGTCTAACGATAATAATTCTGTCTATCAGGGTCCATGCCCAACATATAAAATCACATACATGCTAAACAAGCATATTAGCATTTGAATTACACCCACTATATCTAAAAAATCCTCATATGCATGTGTAGTGGGGACTTACGCCCAATATACAAAACAAAAACATCAAAGTAACATCGTATGCAATGGGACTTATGCCCATTAATGCTAGGTAAAAATTCAAAATATTATATCCCTCCCTGCTTAGAACAACATTTTCCTTGGTGTTCTAGGGACTAAGAATGAAGTCATGAAATAAGGATAAGTAAGCCTCTCTCCTGGTGGCTTCAATCATTAAATTAGCCTCATCGGATTCAAAGTGCTTTCATTTCACTTTCAACTAGACTATGGTGCACCTCGTGAGCTGTACTTTTCTTTTGTCTAGTATATGAAGGGGTTGGGCTACAAACTCCCCTTTAGGTTCCACCTATAACAAAAACCAATCAATAACATGTTTAGTATCATATACATATTTCTTTAGTAAGGATGCATGGAAAATATTATGAACCTTTATGTGAGTAGGTAAGGCTAATTCATATGCTACTGGCCCTCTCTTGGCCAGTATCTCAAAGGGTCTGCAAAATATTGGTGCAAACGTTTTGCACCTTCCCAAGCTCAATGAGATTCTCTTTGCTTTTACTTTTAAGTAAACATTTTCGTTGATTTGATAATCTTTATCTTTCCTTTTCTTACCCGCGTAACTCTTCTGGTGGTCTTGGGCTTCTTTAAGGTTCTGTTGAACTTTGGTGACTAATTGTTCCAAGTCCTTTAGTAAGTTTGGCCCTAACATGAGATTTTCCACCGGGCTATCCCAAGTAACCAATGTCCTACACTTCCGTCCATAGAGTACCTCGAAGGGACTCATCTTGGCGGAGGTTTAGTATTTGTTATTATACACGAAATCTATGAGGTGTAGATAATCCTCCCACTTGGTCGGGTTGTTCATAACATATATTCTTAGCATGTCTTCCAAAAACCGTTTGAATCGTTCTACATACCCATCCATCTATGAGTGGTAAGCAATACTAAAGTTTAATTGTTTCTCTAATCTAGAAAATAAGGATCTCCAAAATTTTTTGGTAAACTTTATGTCTTAATCTGAGATGATTTCCTTGGGTATCCCATGCAATCTGAATATCTCTTTTAAGAAGATGTCTACAATGTGAAATTCCTTGTAGGTTGACTTAACTGGGATGAAGTGTGCCACTTTCAATAACGTGTCAACCACTACAAAGATATAATCATTTTTTTGTCTTTCTCTTTGGTAGACATGTAATAAAATCCATACTAATGACCTCCCACTTCCATTCTGGAATGGGTAACGGTTGCAACAATCCTAAAGGATGTTGGTTCTTAGCTTTGACTAGCTGACATTCTTGAAATTTTGCAATAAATAACGCTATGTCAGCCTTTAACTTAGACTAGAAAAATTGTTTCTTTACTGCTGATATCATCTTTTGATATCCTGAATGCCCCAAGTAGGGTTTTCGATGGAACTCCATGAGGATGTTGGACTTGATGTCCCCTCCTTCCGAAACATACAATCTCTCTTTGGACCACAATAGTCTAGTCTTGTCTACCTTCTACTCTTTTTACTGTTGAAACAACCTGAACTCTTGATTTTTCTTGAGGATTTCAACATAGAAATAGTCAACTCCATTTTTCGTTCTTATCCTATCCTGCAAATACAAATTGGTTTGGATTAAAGTTACCTCATATAACATATGATCTCGTTGACTTAAAGCATTGACAATTTTATTCTGCTTTCCCTTTATATTCTTTAACTCAAAATGGTACTCACTAAGGAAGGCCAAGCATCTGGCCTACCTGGAATTTAGATTTGGCTGATCAAATAAATACTTCAAACTCATGTTGTCTATCTTAAGAAGAAAATTCTTCTGCATGAGGTAGTGCCTCCACATCTTCATGTTGTGGATGACGGCTGCTAACTCAAGATCGTGGATGGGATAATTTTGTTTGTGTTCTTTTAATTTTCACGATTCATAATAGATTGTGCAATCATTCTATAGGAGGACACCTTGAATTCCTTCCTTTCTCACATCTGTGCAAACAGCGAAATCCCCATCGGGATCTGCAATTCATAGTATCGGTGCAGTAGTGAAAAGTTGTTTAAGCTTCTGAAAAATTTCCTCGCATTTGGTCGTCCATAAGAACTTGTTTATCTTATTTTTTAAGGAGGTCATGGGACAAGAAATCCTCGAAAAGTTCTCGATGAACGTTTGGTAGTAACTCACTAATCCCAAAAATGACCTAATGCCAGTGACATAGTGTAATCTCCCCAAATATCAAAAAATTAAAAAAAATTATAGGCTAGTAAAAAATACCTATACAGAACATTATTGGCTTGCGGAACTATATCGTACACTTCATGTACCACTATCTTCTCATTAGGTGTTCTTACATTCTCAGCATTTACTTTTAGTCATTATTATTAATGTATTTTACTTACGATGTCGTACTATTGTTTACTACTTAGTCTTCTGTTAATACATCTGTCGTGTATGTGTCATTACTGAATTTAAATGTTTCGTCCTTTCTGCATAGTTGTACTTGTTATTTATAAAGTCCTAACTTAACTTTTTTTGTGGAAACAAAGTGGATGGAGTGGTGGGAATCGTTCTCCCATGATAGTTTGAGAGGAAAAGGTGTTTACTTGTTTGCAGGCTTACTTAGTTCTCTGAACTAAGGAACCTATTTTATTTCATATGCAATTCATACTTTGCAATAGTGTCTTATTTTAAGAGTACTGAATGTCTTGATCCTAAAGGACCTACTGCTGGCTGTTACGGTTCCTTACCATCTCACAGTTATAACATGGTAAGTGCTATTCTCATCAATTTAATTATCACAACTAAATTTCCTGTACATTACTTATACTTCATTATGGTTTTATCTTTCGTCATTTACATCTTAGTGTATTTTACATCCTACGTTTATGTTATTAAAACTATTAACATCTCCTATGTTTTCCTTATTTGCAGGTTATGATCTTGGCTTAAACCAGTCCTTTGATTTTTACAAGGGTTAAAAATTAACATGGAATATTTCATATGCCATGGTCACTAAGCATTAAGCTTATGGAAATCACATTATATTGGGTTAAGGATTTAAGTATACGGTTTAAATGTTGTATGCCTTATGGCTTAAACCTTGGCCTAGCGCATGATATACATGGACTATGTACCAAACATAACCTTGTTATAATATGAATGTTGTAATATGATTTGGGGTGGTGACATATTATATGGTTGAACCATATTCGTTGGGGTTTAACGAAATGCATGGTTGTGGAGACCATCCTATGGTAACAATTTCAAACTATGGAAAAGTGGGTTCTTGGCTTTGGTGTTGGAAACCAGTTGGTGCAATTAATGCAAGTTGGTTTTCATGGAATCCCAAACTTAGGCTGGGCTCACGATGGTTTGGTCATTTCGCTTGTCAATTTGGGTTTGGTGTTGGCTCTACATAGGGGGAATGGAAGCAACCTCTAGACTTGGAAGGTAAGCTTCACTTGGGGTTTTCTTGCGTGCTATTTTGTGTTGTTTTGAAGCTTCTATCATTTCCATACTTCTAACTCATGGTTTCGTTGTTGGTTGCAGGTGCCGAGCTATGGGAAATAACTGCATGGCTCAAGCTCTATCATGGGTTTGACTGTGAGTGAAGTGAAAGGTAAGACTTGCTAACAAGCTTGCACTTTTTGTCCCTTAGCCTACCTGTGTGGTGTTTCGTTGTTTGGTTTTCGGGTTCTCTGTGGGTTTTGAATTCACCTTCGGGCTTGCAATGAATAGACTTGGGTTTTAATATTAATAGTGTGGTGGTTTGGAAGTGGAGAAAACTTGCACTCTCATAGGCTTTGTGCATTTAATTTTGGGTAATGTAAATCATAAATGGATTTGGGGCTTTTGAGACATGGGCTGCAACATTGCTTGCAATGGTTCCATATCCCATTGGCATGCCTGTGTGTACTTGACTATTATTATGGAATTACTGTGCATAATGTAAATAGTCTGGTTTTGTGAAATGGCCATGGTTTTTATGCTTACTATGTGTGGATGGAATTCATGTTGCGTTAATGGTTTATTATGATGGTTTATAAATTGGCATACGCCTTTTTTTATGGTCTGTGTGTTGAGTACTTATATTTGGTTGTAATGTTTGACAGCGTGGGTTAAAGGCCATGCCGTATGTCGCTTAATCCTTTCCCTTAGTGGCTGCAATAGCTCCAATGTATTTCATTACTGTTTATACTGAGTTTATTAGTGTGTGGGGTGAAATCATTAACAGATTTAGTTTGTTGATTAAATCCATACTGTGCATTTTTATTTGGTATGTCATGGCTTTGGTGAATGCTATGCATAGCTTGAGATGGTTGTTTTATTGTTTGATTATTTCATGGGTTTAGTATATAATGTGGATTATATATATATACCAACAGTGCACGCCCGCTATGGCCTCCGTTGTTGTAGTTAGAGTGTTAAAAAGAGACTCTGTGTATTTTATATGGTTTAAGGCTATGGCCTTGCTTGCAGTATTAGATAGAGACCTAGGTCTTACGACCTTGTTGTAGCATATGTGTTGGGTTATTATTTTAATAGCATTGATCTTATTTAATGTAGCCTGCATACTCTAATGTATAGTGTGGCCTTGCAACCAATACCCATAGGGTTGGAACCCTATTCATGGTTGATGTAGTGAGTTTTATATTTGATATGGATGAGGGTTGCACTTGTATTCCCACACGATTCGATTCCTGTCCCCATTGTAATTATTTGGACTGTGATATGATTTCAATATCGTTTAATATAAGAAACAATTCATGTGTAATAATATATTTGTTTAATTCGTTATATGTAATGAGATGTATGTTATGTAATTTTGGTATTGTTTATGTATAAATGATCTAGTTGTTTATTGAGGCTTGTGACTTAGTTTGTGAACCCATAGGGTCGAAGTCGTGACCTTTGTTTATAATTAATGTTTATGAGATTTTTGAGATGGGACCTTTGCAATACTTGTGCATGTAATTATAATGTTATTTATTTTAATTACTAGGACTCTAGATTTAGATGTGAATGGAGATGTAAATATTGGACCAAAAGGATGGTCACGATACTTCTTGCTCATTTATTTATGATGTTGTTATTAATGGAATGATTTACTATTTAATTTGTATTCAATGAGACACACCTTGAAAGGTCTTAAAAGTTTTATTTAACTTGGATTTAAATGTAGATGATTTATAGATATCTTTCAGATTCATTTATGTATGACATCCTTATATGTTTATATATATATAATAGTTTAGTTTATAGATAGTACCTTAGGTTATCTAGTTTGTAAGTTTATGTAATTTAAATCTTGTTTCAAAGATTAATGTATTTTAATATATAACATGTCTCTACTGACAAATGGAATATGTCAGTAGAGTATATAAAGATTAAGTGAACAATAATAACAGGTCTAAAATAACCTAGTTTGTACATAACCTAGATTTATCAATAATACTACTTACAGAAATTAAACTAGGGTGTAGAACCCTTGAAGAACATTAGTAAATAAATTGTACTTGCTGAAATAAATCAATACATAAACCCTATATAACCCGATATAGAAAATCACTTACAACCTAGGGTTAATACTTTAGGATGTAAACCCTATCAGTTTTAAACTGAGAAACATATACATTGGGTTAGAAAATGCCAAGTAATCATTTATATAAAATAGCTAGCATTTATTCTAGGAAAGTAGAATAGACAGTCTAGGGCTTCATACATGTAAATTGAAGCTTTGTTAATGGCTAAACCTACACACTCAAATAACCAGCATTAACAATTCAAGACAGATCTGACCTCTGATTTTGATGACCAAATCACTTGGGAACTACCATGTTCCACCCAAGCATGACCCAGAACCATTCCTGGTTTTAATCTAGATCCCCCTGAGATGGAGTCCAACATGCAAGTAGCTTAGAGTTCCTTAGGTAGTGTTTCCTATCTGGTATATCAGATTTGGATCAGTTCTCCTTTTTCCTTCCAGGACATTGCTCTCCAGGAATTTACTTGAGAGAAAACAGGCAAAAAAATGACTCCTCTAATGATAGATCATAACCCCAAGCATTTCCTTGGCTTGATTCTTTATAGACAAAATTTTCAGTCAAAGGGACAATTAAATCAAGAAACCTTGGTTTCTTGATTTAAAACCCTTTTCAATTATTTTGGGTAATTATTAATATTTTAGCTTAGGAACTTTCTACTAGTTCCTAATTAGACTTTTTAGGATTTGGACTATTTATTGTATTTTCATAATAAATAATAATTCGATGGACCTTTTGTTTCTCTTTCATCATTAATATTATAATTATATTCAACTCTTTATACATACCATATATAAAGTATGTAATAATATATCACTTGTTAAGATTTGTCTTTGGGAATTATATACCATGATCCCTAGACTTGATGACTCTTCTTCATTAAGGTCAAGTAGGTAGATGGTTTAGGTCTACTAGGCTAGGCAACTCTAAACATCCTTGCATGTTGGATTTAACTCGTATAACATTGTAGCTCTTTAGTACTTTGATGAGAATACAAAAATTCAAAATTTCATTTAATCACTTATAAATAAGTATGATGAGATGAATATTTTTCCTTGAGTAATTTTCACTCGAAATTTATTTAATTATTTTTAGTAAACCCTAGCGCTTACTAGATTTAATACACAATGCTTTAACAAGGATTATAATTCAGTGCAATTCCAGATCTCCTCGCTCAACACTAATGCTAGGATGTACTTGTACGATACACCTAAGGATACAATGGCCAAGGATCTGATGCTCCATAGCTTATGCTCAAAATCAACTTTGAAGGCTCCAGAGATTATTCCCAACACTTCCAATTATCTTTTCATGTGTTCAAGAGCATCTCGCTCAACAAAAAGGTAAGTACTCATGTGCTCCAAAGCTTCCTTCTCAACACAAATCATCAATCACTCAAGTACTCCAGAGCTTCCCACTAAAAAAACGCCAATCACTCAAGTGCTTGAGAGCTTCCTACTCAACACAAAACATCTTATCAATAATGTTCTTCAGGGTCCATGTCCAACACAAGCAAGCATAGATATATATATATATATCAACAATAATTGTCTTATGCCCAATATATAAAACAAATCATCATGTTCATATGCAATGGGGTCTTCAACCCAATATAAAAATAAAAAATCAAGATAATTATCATAATCAATAGGCATATGTCTATAAGTGTTAGGTCGAAAATTCAGGATATTACATCCCTCCCCGCTTAGAATAACACCATCCCTGGTGTTCTAGGGACTTGGAATGACATCATGAAAAAAGGCGGGGTAAGTCTTTCTCATGGTGGCTTGATTCTCCCAATTAGCCTAATCAGCCTCAAAGTGCTTCCATTGCACTTTCAACTGAACTACGGTGCACTTCCAAAGCTACAGCTTTCTCTTGTCTAGTATATGAGTAGGCTCAGGGAAAAACTCCCCTTCATGTTCCACCTGTAACAGGGACCAATAAACAACATGTTTAGTATCATAAACTTATTTCTTTAACAACGATGCATGGAAAAAATTATGGACTCTTATATGCGCAGGTAATGCTAGTTCATATGCAACTAGCCCTCTATTGGCTAGTATTTCAAAAGGTCCACAAAATCTAGCTGCTAACTTCCCCCACTTACCCAAGATCAACGAGCTTCATTTGGTTTTTACTTTTAAGTAAACATGATCGACTATTTGAAAGTCCTTATCGTTTCTTTTCTAATATACATAACTTTTCTGACGGTCTTGTGCTTCTTTAAGATTCACCTGGACCTTGGTAACCAACTGTTCCACGTCCATCAACAAATCAGGCCCTAACATGAGTCGATCCATTGGGCTATCCCAAGTAACTGGTGTTCTACACTTCCATCCATATTGTACCTTAAAGGGGCTCATCTTAGTGGAAGTCTAATAACCATTGTTATACGCAAACTCTGCCAGGTGTAGGTAATCCTCCCACTTTGTTGGGTTGTTCAGGACATATATTCAAAGCATGTCCTCCATAATCTAGTTTACTCTTTCTATCTGCTCGTCTGTCTGCGGGTGATATGCAGTGCTAAAGTTCAAATGTGTCTCCAATCTAGAGAATAAAGATCTCCAAAAGTTTCTTGTAAACTTAACATCTCAATCTGAGATAATCGCTTTGGGCATCTTGTGCAATCTAAATATCTCTTTCAAGAAGATATCAACAATGTTCATGGCTTTGTAGGTCGAATTCATAGGAATGAAGTGTGATTCTTTCGACAACTTGTCGATGACCACAAAAATTGAATCATTTTGATTCTTAATTTTTGGTAAACCGGTGATGATATCCATACTAATTACCTCCCACTTCCATTCTGAAATGGGTAATGGCTGCAGCAATCCCCTAGGATGTTGATGCTTAGCTTTGACTAGCTGACATTCCTAACATTTCTTAATAAACATTGCAATGATTTAGGCCAGGAAAAGTGTATCTTGACGGCGAATATCATCTTTTGATATCCTAGGTGCCCTGAGTAGGGTGCCCGATGAAATTTTGTGAGGATGCTGGACCGAAGGTCCCCTCCTTCTGGAACATAAAAGTGATCCTTGGACCATAGAAGTCCATATTCATCTACCTTGTATTCCTTTTGTTGTTTAAACAACCTGTCCTCCTTGAATTTCTTAAGGATTTCAATATAGAAGGGGTCAACTCCATTGGTTTCTCTAATCCTCTCATGCATATATGCGTCGGTTTGACTCAAGCTCACCTCATAAATAATATGAGTTCATCGGCTTAAAGCATCGACAACCTTATTATCTTTTCACTTAATATGCTTTAGCTCGAAATGGTACTCACTGAGGAAAGCCAACCATCTAGCTTTCCTCGCATTCAGATTTGGTTGATCAAATAAATACTTCAGACTCAGATTGTCTTTCTTCAAAAGGAACTTCCTTCCCATAAGGTAGTGCCTCCACATCCTCAAAGCATGGATGATGGAAGCTAACTCAATATCATGCATAGAGTAATTTTTCTCATACTCTTTTAAATTCCGCGATTCATAACAGATAGCATGATCATTCTACAAGAGGACTCCTCCAAGTCTTTCCTTTCTTGCATCTGTGAAAACAAGGAAATCCCCGTCGGGATTCGTAATTCGTAACATCGGTGCGGTCATAAAAAGCTGCTTAAGCTTTTGAAAACTTTCTTCACACCTAGCAGTCCATAATAGCTTACTTGCTTTCTTCTGCAAACTGGTCATGGGGAAAGCAATTCTTGAGAAGTTCTCAATGAACTTTCCATAATATCCAGTTAATCCCAAAAAGGACCTAATGCTAGTGACACTAGTAGGGGTAGCCCAATCCTTTATGGATTTAATATTTTATAGGTCCACAGCTATCCCTGTCTGGGAGATAATGTGACCTAAATACTATATCCGTGGTTTGTAAAAATTACATTTACTAAACTTAGCATAAAGCTGGTGTTCTCTCAACACTTATAGTACTATGCGAAGGTGTTCTTCGTGTTCTTCTTTATTCTTTGAAAAAACCAGTATGTCATCTATAAATACCAAGACAAACTTTTATAGATACCTACTGAATATGTTGTTCATCATACACATAAAGTTCGCAGGTGCATTGGTCAACCCAAATGGCATCACTACAAACTCATAGTGCCCGTACCTTGTATGAAAGGAAGTTTTGTGAATATCCTCATCGCAAATACATACCTGATGGTACCCAGATTATAGGTCAATCTTTGAAAATTTTCTGGCTCCTCCCACCTGATTGAACAATTCATCGATCATAGGGAGTCGATAACAGTTCTTGATAGTAATTTTGTTCAACTAACGGTAATCAATGCACATCCGCATCGTACCGTACTTCTTATTTATGAACAATATCGACGCTCCCCAAGGAGATGCACTGGTAAGATATACCCTTTCTCTATCAACTCCTACAACTGCAGTTTGAGTTCCACCAACTCAGGTGTACTCATGCGGTAATGGGATTTGGAAGCTGGAACTGATCCGAGAGTCAGTTCGATGGAAAGGACTAGGTCTTGTTTCAGAGGTAATCCTGGGATTTCCTTGGGAAACACATCCTTGAATTCTTCAAGAGAGGGGATTTATTCTATGCATTTCTCTTTATCAGACTCTATGTCTTGGATGTTCAGTGGAAACAACTTGCAGCCCTTACTGATGCATTTCTTCGCTTGTAAGGAATATATTTGTCTTACATAAACTTTATTTTGAATGCCCTTAACCTTCACTTGGTTCCCTAGGCTATCAGTACACAATATATAATTTTGCAAAACATCGAGCATGACATGGTGTTTTTCCATCCAATCCATGCTGATAAGTACATCGTATGATCCTAAAGGTAGGATGCTTAGGTTTACTTTCATAGGAAAACCATTCACGTTTACCTCACATTATTTAACAATTTTAGAAACTTTCAATTTGTACATGTGGCTAACTAAACCAGCCAAGGTTTATCATGTTTTACTTTTCCTAGCTTGCATCCATCAACAATTTTAGGCGAAACATAGCTTCGGCAATCACCAGGATCAATAAGTATTAAAATAGAAGTGTTCAAGGTCTTACCTTCTATTTCCACCATTGTAGCTTGATGGTATTCCTGTTGTCCATCTAATGTTGCATAGATCCACGGTGTTCCAGCTATGTCCTCAACAGTTGGTTTTTCCTGTAAGTTATGTAATCCCTCACCGGTCTTGTTCTTACAATATCGGGCATAATGAGGCATGTTGCATTTCAAGCACTTGATCTGTAGTGGGGTAGCATTGGCTCCACTTGCTATCAGCTTGTTAACATTAGCAGCTAGTACATAAGGCCTTGTACCATATTTATTAAAGTTCTGGTTCTCTTAAAAGCTGTTATTCTGCTTTCTATATGGTTGTGGGTTGGACCCAAGTTTGCGGTTATCAGATAAGTTTTTAGACTTGTCTCGGTTTCGGTTCATGTTCTCTTGCCTTAGTTTTCCATGCTCATAACAGAGCCTAGATTTATATAGTGTGGTATGCAAGCTCTTAGGCATGTCGAATTCAATCCTGTCCCGAAAACTGGGAGGAAGACATCCTAGGAACTGCTGGATATTTAACTTTTATTCTTTGATGTATGGTACATAATGCAATAGATCTAGAAATCTGTTAATAAATGCATCCATAGTCATGGATCTCATGCCTAGTTCATGAAACTCTTTCACTTTTCTGTCAAATAACCTTTTTGACATATGTTTTTATTGGAAAAGTTTCTAGAAGGTATCCCAACGTATTTCTCTTAGCTCATCATTTTTGGTGTGTTTTAAATATCTCCACCATCTGGCTGCCTTTCCGTTCAAGTTATAGATGAAAAGACGAGCCTTGATCTCACTTGAGTAGTTATGAATCTGAAAGTATTTGCTCATGTCTAGCAGCCACTCTTCATCCTTCTCCCCAGTGTTTACTTCACCTTCATAGGGGCTCTTTTTTTCTAAAATCCCCCTGAAGACTGTCATTGCTTCTTTGTTTCTTTCTTCTAGGAGAAAGAGAGTCATCACTAGAAGGACTGTAATGATCTTCTTTTGGTGCTTCAGGGGTATGTTCCTCTTTTTCTCCTTCTCTTGGGCTTTTGGCCTATTTATGGTATGGTTCTATTTTGGAAGTGTTTGTGGAATGGGAAGGTTTACCCTGTAGGCTTCCTCCTATCATATTTCTTAGTAATGCTTCATTTAAAGCTTGATGTTCTTCTCTTTCATTTAGACTGTCTTCTTTGAGACTTCGCAATAATGCTCGAAGACTGTGTATAGTCTTCAAAATATAAGAATTTAGCTCCACCACCAGGTCTCCTTCTGGGGTGGGGGTGTTCATTCTTCCTTACCGACTATTATCTTCCTCATTGTTCATAAATTGAACTGTTCAGTAAAAGTTTCCTGAAATTTCAAAAAATTTAAATAATAGAAAAATTTCCTGTTTGTAGCAAATACAATATCATACTTTATTTCCCTGGAATTAAGTTCTTGGTGTGCCCATAGGTCTCTTAGTTTTGAAACTGGGCTTTGATGCCACTTGTAATGACCCAAAAAATCGAAATAAAAAAATATAGGCTAGTAAAAACTACCTAGATGGAACATTATTGACTTGCGGAACTATATCGTACACTTCATGTACCACTGTTTACTCGTAAGATGTTCTTACATTCTGTCATTTACTTTTAGTCATTATTATTAATGTATTTTACTTATGATGTTGTACTGTTGTTTACTGCTTAGTCTTATGTTTATACATCTGTCGCGTATGTGTCATTACTAAATTTAAATGCTTTGTCAATTCTGCATAGTCATACTTATTGATTATAAAGTTCTAGCTTAACTTTGTTTCCAGAAACAAAGTGGGCAGAGTGGCGGGACTCATTCTCCCATGATGGTTTGAGAGGTAAAGGTGTTTACTTGTTCGCAGGCTTACTTAGTTCTTTGAACTAAAGCACCTATTTTATTTCATATCTAGTTCATACTTTGCGACGGAGTCTTGTTTTAATAGTACTGAATGTCTTGATCCTAAAGGACCTACTGTTGGTTGTTACGGTTCCTTATCGTCTCAGAGTTATAATATGGTAAGTGCTATTCTCGTCAATTTAATTATCACAGCTAAATTTCCTATACGTTACTTATACTTCATTATGGTTTTATATTTCGTCGTTTGCATCTTAGTGTATTTTACGTCCTAAGTTTATGTTATTAAAACTATTAACATCTCATATGTTTTTCTTATTTGCAGGTTATGATCTTGGCTTAAACCAAACCTTTGATTTCTACAAGGGTTAAAAAATTAACATGGCATATTTCATATGCCATGTTCACTAAGCATTAAGCTTAGGGAAATCGCATTATATTGGGTTAAGGCTTAAAGTCTATGGTTTAAATGTCGTATTCCTTGTGGTTTAAACATTGGACTAGCGCATGGTATATATGGAATAAGTACCAAACATAACCTTGATATAATATAAATGTTGTAATATGATTTGGGGTGGCGACATATTATATGCTTGAACCATATTCATTGGGGTTTAACGAAATGCATGGTAGTGGAGACCATCGTGTGGTAACGATTTCAAACTATGGCAAAGTGGGGTTTGGCTTTGATGTTGGAAAGCTGTTGGTGCCATTAATGCACCTTGGTTTTTATGGCAGCCCAAACTTAGGCTAGGTGCACGATGGTTTGGTCATTTCACTTGTCAATTGGGGTTTGGTATTGGCTCTACGTAGGGGGAATGGAAGCGACCTCCAGACTTGGAAGGTAAGCTTCACTTGGGATTTTATTTCCTGCTATTTCATGTTATTTAGAAGCTTATGTTGTTTCCATACTTCTAACTTATGGTTTCGATGTTGGTTGCAGGTGTCGAGGTATGGGGAAGAGTTGTGTGGCTCAAGCTCGGTCGAGGTTTTGACTATGAGTGACGTGCAAGGTAAGCCTTGCCAACAAGCTTTCACTTGTTGTCCCTTAGCCTGTCTCTGTGGTGTTTCATTGTTTGGTTTTGGGGTTCCTTGTGGGGTTTGAATTCGCCTTCGGGCTTGTAATGAACAAACTTGGGTTTTAAGATTAATAGTGTGGTGGTTTGACCATGGAGTAAACTTGCGCTCTCACAGGCTCTGTGCATTTAATTTTGGTTTATTTAAATCATAAATGGATTTGGGCCTTTTGAGCCATGGGCTACACCATTTCTTGCGATGGTTCCATAGCCAATTGGCACGCCTGTGTGTACTTAACTGCGATTATGGCATTACTGTGCATAATGTAAATACTATGGTATTGTGAAATGGCCATGGTTTTTATGCTTACTATTTGTGGATGGAATTCATGCCATGCCAATGGTTTATTACAATGGTTTATAAACTGGCATACACCTTTGTTTATGGTATGTGTGTTGAGTGCTTGTATTTGGTTGTAATGTTTAACAGTGTGGGTTAAAGGCCATGCCGTATGTGGATTAAGGCTTTCCCTTAGTGGCTTCGATAGCTCCAATGCATTTTGTTACTGTTTATACTGAGTTGGTTAGTGTGTGGGGTGAAATCGTTAACAGAGTAAGTTTGTTGATTAAATCCATACTGTGCATTTTTATTTAGCATGTCGTGGCTTGGGTGAATGCTATGCATAGCTTTGGATGGTTGTTTTATTTTTTAATGATTTTGTGTGTTTAGTATATAATGTGGATTATATATATATGCCTGGGGTGCAATCCCATGATGGCCTTCATTGTTGTAGTTAGACTATTAAAAAGGGACTTTGTGTATTTTAGATGGTTTAAGGTTGTGGTCGTGCTTGCAATATTAGACAGAGACCTAGGTCTTATGACCTTGATATAGCGTATGTGTTGGGTTGTTATTTTAATAGCGTTGATCTTATTTAATGTATCTGGCATACTCTAATGTATAGCGTGGCCTTGTAACCAATACCCACAAAGTTGGAACCCTATTCGTGGTTGATGTAATGAGTTGTATATTTTATATGGATGAGGGTTAAGCTTGTATTCCCACAGGATTTGATTCCTGCCCCCATTATAATTATTTGTACTGTGATACTATTTCGATATCATTTAATACAAGAAGTGATTCCTATGTAATGATATATTTTTTAATTCGTTATATATTCTTCATGTGTAAACGATCTGGTTGTTTATTGAGGCCTGTGACTTGGTTTGTGAACCCATAGGGTCGAAGTCGTGACCTCTATTTATAATTAATGTTTATGAGCTTTATGATATGGGACCTTTGCAATAATTGTGGATGTAATTATAATGTTATTTATTTTAATTACTAGGACTGTGGATTTAGATGTGAACAGAGATGTGAGTCTTGGACCAAAAGGATGGTCATGATACTTCTTGCTCATTTATTTATGATGCTTTTATTAATGGAATGATTTACTATTTAGTTTGTATTCCATGATACACACCTTGAAAGGTCTTAAAAGTTTTATTTAACTTGGATTTAAATGTAGATTATTTATAGATAGCTTTTAGATTTGTTTATGTATGACGTCCTTATATGTTTATATATATATATATATATATATATATATAATAGTTCAGTTTATAGATAGTACCTTAGGTTATCTAGTTTGTAAGTTTATGTAATTTAAATCTTGTTTCTAAGATTAATCTATTTTAATCTATAACATGTCTCTACTAACAAATGGAATATGTCAGTAGAGTATATAAAGACTAAATGAACAATAATAGCAGGTCTGAAATAACCTATATTTATCAATAATACTACTTACATAAATTAAACTAGGGTGTAGAACCCTTGATGAATATTAGTAAATAAATTGTACTTGCTAAAATAGATCAATACATAAACCATGGATAACCTGATATATGAAATCAATTAAAGCATAGGGTTAATACTTTAGAATGCAAACCCTAGCAGTTTTAAATAGGCAAACATATACATTGGGTTAGGAAATGCAAAGTAATCATTTACATAATGTAGCTAGAATTTATTCTAGGAAAGTAGAATAGACAGTCCAAGGCTTCATACCTGTAAATTGAATCTCTATTAATGGCTGAACCTACACACTCAAATAACCAGTATTAAAATTCAAGACAGATCTGACCTTTGGTTTTGATGACCAAATCACTTGGAAACTACCACATTCGACCCAACCATGACCCGAAACCATTCCTGTTTTTAATCTGGATCCCCTAGAGATGGAATTCAACATGCAAGTAGCTTAGATCTCCTAAGGTAGGGTTTCCTATCTGGTATATTAGATATGGATCATTTCTCCTTTTTTTCTTTCAGGAAATTGTTCTCGAAGAATTTACTTGAGAGCAAACAAGCAGAAAAATGACTCCTCTAATGATAGATCAGAACCCCAATCCTTTCATTGGCTTGAGTCTTTATAGACAGACTTTTCAGTAAAAGGGACAGTTAAATCAAGAAACCTTGGTTTCTTTATTTAACCCTTTTCAATTACTTTGGGTAACTATTAATATTTTAACTTAGGAACTTTCTACTAGTTCCTAATTAGACTTTTTAGGCTTTGGATGATTTATTATATTTTCATAATAAATAATAATTGGATGGATCTTTTCTTTCTCTTTCATCATTAATATTATAATTATATTTGACTCTTTATAGATACCATATATAAAGTACATAATAATATATCACTTGTTAACATTTGTCTTTGGGCATCATATTTCATGATCCCCAGACTTGATGACACTTCTTCATTAAGGTCACATAGGTAAATGGTTTAGGTCTACTAGTCTAGGCAACTCTAAACATTCTTGCATGTTGGATTTCCCTCGTGTAACATGGTATATCTTGAGTACTTTGATGAGAATACAAAAATTCAAATTTTCATTTAATCGCTTATAAATAAGTATGATGAGATCAATATTTTTCCTTGATTCGTTTTCAATCGAAATGTATTAAATTATTTTCAGTAAACCCTACCACTTACCATATCCCATACTCAAGGCTTTAACAGGGAGTTACAATTCGGTGCAATTCCATAGATCCTCGCTCAACACTAATGCTAGGATGTACTTGTACGATACACCTAGGGATACAATTTCGAAGGATTCAATGCTCCAGATCTTATGCTCAACATAAACATGGAAGGCTCCAGAGATTATTCCCAACAAAAAGGTAGGTACTCATGTGCTCCAGAGCTTCCCGCTCAACACAAATCATCAATCACTCAAGTGCTCCAGAGCTTCCCTCTCACCATGAATCATCAATCACTCAAGTGCTCCAGAGCTTCCCGCTCGACACAAAACATCTTATCAATGATGAGCTCCAGGGTCCATGCCTAACACAAACAAGCACACACACACACACACACACACACACACACACACACATATATCAACAATAATTGGCTTACTCCCAATATATATATAAAATCATCATGTTCATATGCAATGGGGTCTTCGACCCAATATCAAAATAAAACATCAAGATAATCATCATAATCAATAGTAACATGCCTATAAGTGTTAGGTCCAAAATTAGGGATATTACACACAGGTAGAGGTAGGCCAATGTTCTATGGCTTTAATCTTTTCTAGGTCAACGGCTATCCCCTTCTCGGAGATGATGTGAGCTAGGTACTATATCTATGATTTGTAATAATCACATTTACTAAAGTTAGCATAAAGATGTTGTTCGTGTAACACCTGTAGTACTAAGCGGATATTCTCCTCATCTCCCTCTTTAATCTTAAGAGTAAACTAGGATGTTGTCTATAAATACTAATACAAATTTATCCAGGTATTTACTGAAGATATTGTTCATCATGCACATAAAATTTGTGGGTGCGTTGGTCAACCCAAATGGAATTACTACAAACTCATAGTTTTTGTATCGAGTTTGAAAGGTTGTTTTATGTATATCTTCATCCCGGATCCATACCTGATGGTATCCAGACCACATATCGATATTTGATAAGATCTTGTCTACTCTGACTTGATCAAACAAGTCATTGATCCTAGGGAGTGGGTAACAGTTCTTGATTGTCATATTGTTAAGTTGGCAGTAATTGATGCACATCCGCATCATACCATCCTTATTCTTTACCAAAACTATAGGTCCTCCCCAAGGGAACACACTCGGTTAGATATAACCCTTCTCAATCAACTCCTATAACTGCAACTTGAGTTCAACCAATTCTGGTGCGCTCATGCGGTATGGGGATTTTGAAGATGGAACTTATCCTGGTGTTAGTTCTATGGAAAAATCTAAGCCTCGTTTTGGTGGTAATCCTGGTATTTCCTCGAGAAATAAATCCTTAAATTCTATGAGAACCAAAAATTCCTCAATGCGTTTCTCTCTCTCAGCTTATACATCCTGGATGTTTATTGCAAATAGTTTGCAGCCTTTCCTAATGCACTTCTTTTCTTGTAAGGTAGATATTTGCCTAACGGAAACCTTCTTAGGTATGCCTTTAATCTTTGTCTAATTCCCTTGTTTATCTATCCACAAGATTGACTTGTGTAGGTAATCGATCATGACATGGTGTTGTTCCAACTAGTCCATCCCGATAAGTACATCGTATGATCCTAAGGGTAAAATATTCAAATCTATTCTTCCAGGAAAACCGTTTAAGTTCACCTCACAATATTTAACTATTATAGAAACCTTTTGTTTTGTACCCATGGCTAATTGCAGTAGCCACGGTTTGTCATTTTTATCTTTGTCTAGTTTACATGTCTCAACAATTTTAAGCAATACATAGCTTCGACAAGCACTGTGATCAATCAAAATTGAAATATAAGTGTTTGAGACCTTACCTTCTATTTTGGCCATAGAAGCCTGATGGTATTCTTGTCGGCCATCGAAAGCTGCATAAATTCTCGGTGTGCTAGCTATGTCCTCTACCATTGGGTCTTCCTATAGATTGTGCAAGACTCCATTAGTCTTATTTTTACAATATCTTGCATAATTGGTCCCTTGGAATTTCCAACATTTGATTGGAAGCAAGGCAGCATTGGTTCCTCCATCTACTATTGGTCTGTTGGTATTTAGGGTAGGAACGTTTGGTTTCACACTTGTCTTGTTGAAGTTTCTGTTTGCTGGAAAATCAGTGTTCTATTTTCTTTAAGGAGGTGGGTTGGAACCCGGTTTGCGGTTGTCTGAGAAGGTTCTAGACCTATCTCGACTTCTGTTGATGTTTTCCTGCCTTATCTGTACATGTTCATAGAAAATCCTAGCTTTGTGTAGGGTAGTGTCCAATGTTTTAGGCATGTCAAACTCAATTCTCTCTCGAAAATTGGGAGGAAGAAATCCTAAAAACTGTTATATCTTCACTTTCTTGTCCTTTATGTAAGGAACATAATGTAAAAAATCCAAAAGTATGTTAATGAAGGAATCCGTGGTCATGGATCCCATCCTTAACTTGTGAAATTATTTCACTTTCCTATCAAAGAATCTCTCAGACATTTATTTCTCCTGAAATATTATGTAAAAGTTACGCCATCTGATTTCTTTTACCTCATCATTTTTGGTATGCTTTAGGTCTCTCCACCATCTAACTGTTTTTCCATTTAATTTATAGATAGCTAAACGGGATTTCATCCCACTAGAATAGTTGTGTACTTGGAAGTAATTTCTCATACCTAGAATCCATTCTTCATCTTTCTCCCCAGTGTTCATCTCTCCATCATAGGTTGGGGATCTTATCTTTCTGAACTCTCCTTGGAGGTTTTCATCATTCCTTTGTTTCTTTCTGTAAGGAGAAAGGGAATTATCACTGGAAAGAATATGATAATATTTTTGTGGAGGTTTAGGTGTGTGTTCTTCTTTTTCTTCTTCTTTTGGGTTTCCAACCCATTTATGATAAAAATATTTCTTATATTTATTGGTTGAATGAGTAGGCTTTCCATGCGGGCTTCCTCCCGTCATGTTCTGAAGTAAAGCTTCATTGATTGCTTTCTGCTCTTTAATTTCATTCATATTATCATCCTTGAAGCTTTGTAAGTCTGCTAGTAGACTTTGTATGGTTTTCAGTATATCAGAATTTTTTTCAAACACCACTTTTTCTTCCTACGTGGGGGTATTCAGATTTCGTTTCCGGCTATTTTCTTCTTCTGTATTCATGATCTAAACTATTCTTTAATCCTGCAGTTTAAAATATTTAACCAGCTTAGATCCAGCTTTACCCGGATCTATCATGCGCCGAGAGGGGTCAAATATTTCGAGGTTTAAACCCTTTATATATATATATATATATATACACCTAAGATTATTAATTATTAAGCCAACTTGTATATATATATAGATATATAAGCCGACTTTTTTATGTGACACGTGTCATCTCCATGTTGAGCACGGAATTACACTTCTACCTAATACTGAGCTGTAGAATGCGCCTCTCAGCGCAATAACAAATAATTTTACGTTAGTTAACCAAATTTCAAATACAGTTTTGAAAAGTTTATTTATGCAACGAATGGTTGGTAACTCTCATTAGGTCTATTAGTGTTTGAATCTGGGATCAGATGCCACTTGTAATGTCCCTAAAATTCATGATTAAAAAAATTCGTAGGCTAATAAAATACGAAATTCAAAGACATATTTAAAACTTCTATGGAATAAAAACCTATTTGTAAATATGAACCTAAGTTTCTATAGGTTTCTTTTCCTATATGTATTTCCGATATGATGACGATGTTTTACATGATGTTGTTTTTATGAATTTGACACATTTATAGTTTTACTTTTTCCATCTATAATAGTTGTTGACATTTGTCGTTTAATTTTTTTTACATTTTACTTTTGGTTCACATGTCTTTAATTCATTTATGGTTTATTTATAAAGAGGTTGACTTGACTCTATATGTCAAGGGGTGGTGTGGCGGGGTTCTATCCCTTAAGGGTCCACTCGGAAAGGTAAGGATTCCTATTGCTACAAGTTTTACATAGTTCGTCATGAACTAAGGCATGTATTTATTCTCTTGTGTAGGTGATTTCATCAGTGAATTTAGTCCTATGATCGTAGTGACAAAACGTCCTACATATTACAACAAGGTATACCTACACTACACTATTCCTATGCATAAAATGTGAGAAAAGAGGACTAAAGTCCTAAGCCTAAACTATACCTAAATCCTATGATAAGAAGAGTTTGTAACTTATATGTATGCATGTTGTATTTATTTTCTAAGGTTTTAAAACCTTCGATATATTATTCTACACATTTGAACTTTATAGGATGAAGGGTTTATGGCTTTTGCATAAACATATTCCATCAAGACTATGGCTTTACTATGAAAAGATTATGATGAAGGGTTTAATACATAGGCGATGGGGTTGTTTAAACGATGGTGCATACAACATGATCCCAACCTATAGTAGAGCTGGTTTTGATCTAAATTATAGTGGTGGAAAGGGTTGCAAATTAAATGAACATTGGGAAGCACGAGAAGAATGCCTCAAGCATTGTGTAGGGTTGGGCATCATTCATTTGGGTTTCATGGAGGTGGAGATGGTGGTAACTCTCCCTATGAGAGTGATGCTTCTCAATCTACACAACTAGCAGGATTCAATGCTCATTTGACAGGTATGCGTTCGACCCTAGGTATGCACCTTTGTAATGTTTATTTTGTTTATGGCTTTGATATCTCATACTTTTGATAACATCTTGTTTGTTTGTCTACATGACAAAGCATGGTTACTCTACCTAGATTGGGGTAGTGATGTAGGTTTCTTGCACAACCAAACTCTAGGTAAGCCCCAAATTTGGCAATGTCCTTACATTGCTATGTGATTTTAGCAGAGGGTTTGAGCTTGGTGTTATAGCTCAACATGACACATCTCTACCTGTGACCATTTTCCCATGATTTTGTCACATGTTGACACTTCCATGACGACACTTCATGAAATTCACTGAAAAAACACCTAACTTGCAGGACCCATATCTTGAGTTTTGTAACTCCGTTTGACCTTATCTCTACACCATTGGAAAGACATTTCTATTTGCTAAAACTTTCTAGAAGACACCAAAGTCTAAAAAAGCCCAGAAATACCCTAAAAGTGAGTTTTTGTGTATATACAACTTTCCTTAAGGCAAACCCGTGTACGTACGCGACTTGCTCTATATAATACCCGCGTACGTATGCGAGTTGCTATATATAATAGTCACGTATGCATTATGTACATGAATTTCTATATTGGCAACCCACATATTCCTCCTCATGTATGTGACTGTTGTTTCTGCAACCTGTGTACACCTCCTGAAAATGTCAAAAAACACGTCTTTTGAATTTCAAGTAGTTTGGGTAGTTATGTAACTCACTCCTTCAGTTGTAACTACTTTGTCTTCGCCCCTAACTCTTCCTTAAGCATATAAATAGAGGTAGGGAGTTCCATGAGAGGAGACTTGAATCTTTGCATTGTTATGCTGGAGAATTTGGAGCTCTCTTTGCCCACACCTTTGCCTTGGTGATCCTCCCCTTGTGTTGCAGAGTTTGGAGGATGAGTTCCTTAGAGAAGAGAACCAGGAGAACTAGTTCAAGGTTTCGTGAGGTGCCGCACTTGGAGAGAAGGTAAATTTGTACTTGTTTTCAAGATTAATAAACATGTGATGTCCTTCTTCTTCCCAAATCATTGTTCAATGTGTGATTGAATTTCTATTTATGTTAATCAGAATAGTTTCTCATATTTCTTTGATTATCATTAATTTATATGTGGTCATGTTGGTTTGAGGAAGGTATAATTCATTTTGCAGGTCTCTTGGAGTAAGAGGAGTAAGAGGAGCAAGAACATGATTGAAGGGTTGCTTGGATCAACCTTCGTTTGTCAAGGTATGAACCATTTTAATCTCTAAATTTTGCTCATATATGCTTGTTGAACATTGTGCATCTCTCTTTCAACCCCAGTCTGTTGATGGCCTCTTAAAACCCTAGCCATAAGATACTTTCCTTTACAACAGAACTGGCGACTCTGCTGGGGAGTGCCTTGTCTGTTTGGGGTTTCTTTGTCTTTCTTTCAGCCTTTTGTGAATTTTCAGGTCTTTCTTGCCACTTAGGAACACCTTCTAAGTCTGATAGAACATCTCCCCTGCCTTCTTAAGGTAGTTCTTGACCTTTCTGGGGATTTTTTCCACCCATACGCAACTTGCAGACTGTACAGTCGCATGTCTGGTTTGATACACGTGACTTTCTGTATTGTCAACCCATGTGTGACATGCGACCTGTCAGTAGTGAAACTCATGTATGCCCCTTTAAACATTGTTTTTTCCCCTTTTTTGGTTTTTCTTCTGTTTGAAGGTTGTTAGGTAGGTCTTTTGGTGTCCTCTATAGGTGCATGACTCCAAGGAGTTAGTGTAATCCTTTTTGGTTGTTCTTTATCTATGTGGTAAGCCTTTTTATAGCATTAGGGTTTCTCTTTGCTCATTCCCCCTACCCCCTTTGCTTTGTTTGTCTTTTGGCTTATGCTTCTGGTCAGCTTATATCAATGATCTTTATCTGAGTTCAGAAGCTTGTTGGTGTTTGTTTCCTTCTTCTTTTGTTGGTTAACTTCACCATGCCAAAATAGTTGATTGTCTTTTATGCAAGCCTTCCTTCCAAGTAGGGTTTATACTGACTTTAGTTCATTCTAGTGTTTGTTTGGTGGCTGTATAGCAAAGTTCCTTTTTCTTTGTTCTTCTTATCTGCATAGTTTGCTTTGTAGGTAGTTTTTCTTTTGCCTTTATAAAAGAAAAACAAAAAAAGAACATATACTTGTTTTTGTTGCTTTCTCCCCCACCTCGTTCTTTGGCTTGACCTTGTTGGACAAGGTATTGAGAAGCCTATGTTTGTAGGTTTAGATTAATATTTGGGACTTCTTGACCTTTGTTTATGTTAGTCTTATTGATTAGTCTCTTCATTCCAAAGTTGTTGGCTTGTTTACCTTTGTGAGCCTTCCTTTCAAGAGAGGTTGATATCCAACTTTAGGGAAACCTAGGGTTTCTTTGTGAGGTGTAGAGTAGTTGTCTATTTGCTTTTCTTACAATACTTGCTTGTAGATAGGCCGATTTCTCTTTTTCATTTATAAAAGAAAATGACAAAAACACATGTTTTCTTTATATGCATGTAGATTAGGTTTTTAGTCTAGATTGCATGGCATATCATTGTTTTTGAAAATAAAATATAAAAAGAATTTGTTCTTTTGTGGCTTTCAAGTTTATATTTGAAAAATAAAAAGAGAATAGTTTTTTATTTTTGCATTTCATATCTCTTTGCTTAGTCATTTTATTTCAACTTTGAGTCAAAACACCACATAAGTTTCACGCCATTTACCCTCTGATTAAAAACAACCCTTAAAATAAACGATATAATTTTAAAATTATTAGTAAGTTTTATTTTATAGGGTCATACACCAACTAGCTTAGGCTATACTTGTGGGATAGGGAGTTTAAACTCTCCACAAGTGTTTAAATTTCAGACGTAGTTGTCCAATAACTAGGTAAACCCTTTTCTACGTTGATTGTATCTGGGAAGCTCCTCTCAAATGGGAGTTAAGCACGAGGTCGCGTGGAGACTTGGACTAAGGAGATAACCCTCTGATTCCTTGTCAAAGCGTAGATCAAGGTTTTTGTGCATCTGGAGATTCTGTCTTAGACAGGGTTTCGGGATTTGCTACCCTGCCCATGCATACAAACCAGGCTTGTGATTGGCCCCCCAGACTGTCAATATAGTTAAGGTAGCCTTTAGTCTCTTTGACATCTAGGGTTCATATACAAGTACACCAAAAGGCTATTTTTGGTTGACCTTGGATGGGCTTGGAAGGTAACCCCATTAGAAGGTGTGGGAGGGTGGTGGGTGATTCCTCCACTTGTACCTAAGAACATATATAGGGATGCCAAGTAACTGTCTCTCATATTTCTTTTGGAAAGCGCATCTTATACATATTTGTTTATTTGGCTTTAGGAATTTTTAGTGAGTGTTGTGTGGTTTGTCTGTACTTAGTGTGCCTTTAGGTGTGTGCTTTGTAATTTTGGTTGCCTATTAACCTTAGATTTTGTCTCTTGGTTTGAAACTATGGCTAACACCCCTTTGAACACCAACCAAGAGATCCCCATGCTAGGAAATCCTTGTACTATTCCTCTCACGGGGAATGTTGGTGTTCCCTTAATGGCCACCCTGAATCTACCTGGATTCACCCTAGGGCTCCCGGTGTGGTTTTTTTCCACTCCAACTATCCTGAATGCTCCTGATGCTTCTCAAGTAAGCTCCTTATATCAAAGGCATAAAAACATTGCTTCACCTTCACCTGTAGTCGGTTCTGCTCCTCCTTCTACCTCATGCGGTGAAAGTACTGATACTAGTAACTGGCAGTCTAAAAGGAGTAAAAGAAGGAGGAATAGGAAGAATGCACATAAGAAAGGGGGCACTCGTTCAACCTCTGCAAGTCAAGTTGAACCTCACCACCCAACCTCTGTAGTTCATGATGGGGGCACCTATCCAACCTCTGCAGGTCATGTTGGATCTAAACACTCAAACTCTACAAGTCAAGTTGATCTTCACCATTCAGCCTCTATGGTTCATGCTGGTGGGATCCTTCCAGCCTTTCCAGGTCATGTTGGATCCAGTCACTTAGCCTCTATAGGTCATGTTGAAGGCACTCGTTCAACCTCTCTTGTTCAAGTTGAACCTCCCCATCCAACCTCTGTAATTCATGTTGGATCCATCCACCCAGCCTCTATTGTTCATGCTGGGGGCACACACTCAACTGCTACAAAGAAAGTTGATCCTAACCATTCAGCCTCTGTTTTTCATGCTGGTGGTGCTGATCCAACCTCTGCAAGTCATGTTGGACCTAGTCTCTCAGCCTCTGCAAGTCATGCTGGGGGCAGTCTCTCAGCCTCTGTGGTTCATGTTGAAGACAATCTGTCAGCCACTACAAGTCATGTTGACACTGTTGAAAAGACTACCTGTTCAAAACACAAGACCAAGTTTCCTTGTAAGATTTGTGAGGGAGACCACCTTACTTATAAATGCCCTTCTATTGCGAAGGTGCGAAGAGTTTGGTTTCATGGTCATCCCGTTTTTGAACATTTTGAAGTCTCTCAACAACCAACCTCTCTTAGTCAGGTTGGACCCAGTTACCCAACCTATGGTGGTCATGCTAGGGACAAAATATCAACCTCTATAGGTTATGTTGAGAGCAAATGGTCAGCCACTGCTAGTCATGTTGACACCATTGATAAAACTAGTCGTTCGAAGTGCAAACTTAAGTTCCCTTATAAGCTATGCGAGGGAGATCATCTTACTCGCCAGTGCCCTGCTATCATAGAGGTGTGAAGAGTGTGGTCCGAGACTCAAGAATTTCCTTCTCCTGAACAACCTATAGTTTCTCAACAACCTACTCAACCTTTGGTTGATCAAGTTGTCGAACCAATCTCAGCTTTGGTCGATCCCACTCTTCTTTTGGAGAGTGATCCTGATGTGATTGAACCAATTTCATCTTTGGTCAATCCCACTCTCCCTTCGGAGAGTGACTTTCATGAAGTGGTTGAATTGACTTCATTATTGATCAATCCCACTATTCCTTTGGAGAGTGAAGTGTTTGCTAGTCACATTTTCTTCACTGCCAGTTCATAAATTACTGAACAGGGGGGCACTGAACTCATTTTGGATCAACCCCCACCAAGCTCTCAGATTGCTTCCTTTGATTGGGATAGCCTAGGTGAGCCACGCCTTCCTTCTGGTGCACCTTTTCAAATAAAGGTCAAAGTTGAATCATATACAATTGCTTGTTGTATTGTTGATGAAGGAGCCTCAGTTAGTATCTTGTCTGCTTGTGCTTGGTGAGGCATGGGATCTCCCAGCCTTGTGTCGACATCTAGTCAGTTACTGGTGTTTGATAGAAGAACTAGTATAGCCTTGGGAATTCTTTCTCAAACACCTGTTACTTTGGGTGGGAAGACCGTCTTGGTTGACTTCATGGTAATAGAAGACCCCTTGGACTTCAATATGCTCATTGGACATGATTATGTCTATGCCATGCAAGCTATGGTGTCAACATTCTTTCGTGTGATGTACTTTAATCATGGTGAACAAATTTTCACTATCGATCAGTTGGATTTTCTTGATCCATCTCCTGCCCCAACTAGAGACCAGGTCTTTCCTTTATTGATTCCCGGTGTTTTTATAGACACTTCCCCACCATAGGTGAGCTATGTGGCCTCATGTCCTTTGTGTTCAATTGCTATTGAGAAGCATCCTCTGTTTTCATGCTTACCTTCTTGGGAGATGGTCCCAGCAGTTGACCAAGTGAGTCATCCTATATAGACCATGGAGCTTTCTCTCCACTCTGTCAATCCATTTGAAAGTTTAGACATGTGTCCTATCTCGGATGATCTCCTTCCTTTGGATGAAGTCTTCCTAGAGTCTTTGATACAGTCTGACCTTCTTTTGTATGTTGGTTCAGTTGTGACTAAGTCTAACCCTGATTTTCCTAGTAAGCCTAACCTTTCTTCTTATGTTGGTCTTGATGAGTCTTTTGACTCTTCCTTTGAACAGTTAGTCAGTGATCATGATGAGTTTGATTTTTCTTATGAATTTTTCAATTCCTGTGATACTGAGTTTGTTCCTATAGACTCTATATCCCTTGTTTATTTTTTCTCTCCTTTTGAGGTTGATCTTACTGATTATAAACCCTCGAGCCTTAGTGATATAGAATCTTCTTCAGTTGATTCTACCTTGACTTTACCTTTTGTAGAATATAGAAAAATCGCATGTGTTTCTGCCAAAGTGACTTGCATCAGATATTTTCTTCTGAATATGATTCTGATGTTGTTGTTTCTTGGAGACAAGATTTTTAGTTGGATTCACAACTGTTTACTGGCCTTGTCTTTTTGTTCAAGCTGTAAATGCATTTGCATGTGCCCTTCTCGCGCTTATGAGCCTGATGTCGGCTTCCACGCTTTTAGCTCGTTGTATAAGCCCTCATCTTTGTTCTCATCATCGCTAAGCCTTGTATCATTTTTCCTTTGCAACTTGACACCTTTTACCTTGAGGAGACGTTCCGCGAGTGTCCTTATCTTGCTCGCTTTCCTTGCATTATGCTTAGGTTTGTTCCTTGTGCTTGGAACTAGTTTTGCCTGTTTATGACACTCATATCCTTGCATTTAGAGCATTCTTTCTGCTCTCCTTCGAGCTCGTTAAAAACAGTAAGGAGTCCATGAGTTGACTTTTTCAGACTCGTTAAAACTTCACGGGAAAGATATTGAGTTTCTTTAGGCCCAGGTCTGACTCCTCAAAATAGACTTGACTGCCGAGTAAACTTCTCCATTCAGGCTAGTTAAGAATATGTGAATGGGCATCCACATTGGTGGTAGGTTATGTCTTTCTCAGAACATGTGGAATAATATGAGAAATGAACACTCTCTTTTCTTTGGAATTGAGAAGAGTATTCTCAGGCATAGGTTTATCACTTTTCTAGACCTGAGGGACTAAACTTACAGAAAAGGAACCCTCGGTATGAGCTTAGTTTTCTCTTTTTCATGCTCTGGACCAAAACATGAAAAATATTCCGAGTGTACTTTATGTCTTTGTCATGATTGTTAAACCTTAAAGAACAAAGAATCGAGTTTATTGTTGTAAGCCCAATTTCTCGTAATCAAATGGATCTTTTCAAGTGATCTTGCCTTCCTTCACACTCGTAAAACTCAGGATATATGCTGCTTTTGAAGGAGCATTGGGTAGGTGGTAATTTAACCTTTTTCAGACCTTCCTGACTAAATACAAAAAAGGTGCGCCTTACTTCTTCGGAAGCTAAGAGAGTTCTTCTGTGATTTGTTTTATAATTTTTTGGCCTCAAGAGACTAAATTGGATGAAAAAGCACCCCCTTGGAGTCTTCTTTGGAGTTTTTAGATTCTCTAAACTATGAAAACACCATCGAGCATGTACTAGTTCAGGCTCATAAAAACCATGAATCAATGCTTTATTAAGCATTCTTCTTTCTTTTCTTCGAGCTTTCCAAAAATGAAGATGGTCTCGAGTTTTATTTCTTGGACTCGTTAAACCTTTACAAGAAAGAGGGGAAGGGAAGTTCATTCACATGTTTTTTACATCATGGCAGCAAGTCTTGTTTCCTTGAACAAAGCACCAGTTTTGAGTCTATCAATAGTTGGGTCCTAGTATTTTGACCTTATCCCAATTCAGAGTTTCTTACACCTCCACTTGGTCTCTTTTCCAATTATATGGGGAATCTATCAATGTCTCCTACATTGTAGATTTGTTTCGTTGGTCCTTTTGTGTCAAAAGCTTCCTAAGTTGCTTTTGTGTCGTGCTCACTGTTCAAGGATTAAACCTTTGTCGGCCATTTTGTAGTTTCCTTGACCTTTTGTGTTGGCCATTCCCTAGTATTAGTTCATTACATCATGTCTTTGGCGGTCCTTGTCATGAAATTCAGTACCAATTTCAGATGCAATTAGTCTTTGACTTACCTCGTGTTGGATGATGAAGGATGCCTTAATGCTTTCCTTCCAATGGATCTCTTCCTATCAACTGCAACACCTCTTGCTCTGGGAATGAGATTTAGAGTTTTATGACAGTACCTTGGGGATTGTAGTCATCAGTGGCAATTTCCCTCACTATTGGGTAGTGGGGAAACCTTAATGTCTCATACTAGATGGATTCTTCAAGTGTTCGACTTCAAGTCCTTGTATTCACACTTGTTAGAATGTACTAGGTACCTTGGGGACCATTTTTTTTAATGGTGGTTTCCCTCGCATTTGTTAACGGTTCTCATCATTGACCAGTAATCAAATGGTTTCCTCCATGTTTGACTTCAACTCTTTTATTTGCATGGTTAGGATTCGTACCTTTTAGGTGGTTTGGATCGAAGACCTTGGGCTGACAATAGCATCGTCATTTTTGTTATTTCCCAAGCTGTACAAGACCTTGTTACACTTTATATGACATTTTGCCAAGACATAGATCCACCTTGTATTTTTGTGGCTATGATTGATTGTCGAGTATGGATCCACCTTGTTCATTTGTGGCCATGACTCCTTTAGATTTGATATGGTGCCTTTTTGCATATTGAGCAACCATGATAGTTTCATCAGTTATACATATGTTGGATCCACCTATATCTTTATGGAGATGATTTGTATATGGACTTGTATGTCCTAGAGATCAGTTTTTTTTGACATTTATCTCTCTTTTAGGTACCTTTGTTCGAGCCTTTTGATCTTGGATTCTCTGCTCTCTCCATACTCAGTTGTTTCCTTTATAATGCATTTCAGCTATCGTCTTCCCCTCTAACCTTATACATTAGTGGACATCTATTATAGCTCAAAATGACACATCTCTTCCTGTGACCATTTTCCCATGATTTTGTCACATGTCGACACTTCCATGAAATCACTTCATGAAAGTCACTGAAAAAACAC
This sequence comes from Pseudotsuga menziesii, assembly GCA_001517045.1. Taxonomy (NCBI): domain Eukaryota; kingdom Viridiplantae; phylum Streptophyta; class Pinopsida; order Pinales; family Pinaceae; genus Pseudotsuga; species Pseudotsuga menziesii. Next base: position 23,388 of record LPNX010614552.1, on the reverse strand, counting down.
CTAACTTGGAGGACCCATATCTCATGTTCTATAAATCCATTTGACCTCATCTCTACACTGTTGGAAAGATATTTCTGTTAGATAAAACTTTCCAGAGACACCAAAATCTGAAAATGCCCAAAAATACCCTAAAAATGAGTTTTTTGTGTGTATTGGACTTTCCTTAAGGCAAACCCACATACGTACGCGACTTGCTCTATATAATACCCACGTACATACACGAGTTGCTATATATAATAGTCGCGTATGCCCTATGTACACGGCCTTCTATATTCGCAACCCATGTATGCCTCCTCGTGTACTCAACTGTTGTTTCTGTAACCCGCGTATGCCTCCTGAAAATGTCAAAAAACACGTCTTTTGAATTTCGGGTAGTTTGGGTAGTTATGAAACTGACTCCTTCAGTTGTAGCTACTTTGTCTTCACCCCTAACTCTTCCTTAAGCATATAAATAGAGGTAGGGAGGTCCATCAGAGGAGACTTGAATATTTGCATTGTTATGCTAGAGAATTTGGAGCTCTCTTTGCCCACACCTTTTCCCTGGCGATCATCCCCTTGTGTTGCAAAGTTTGGAGGCTGAGTTCCTTGGAGAAGAGAAGTAGCAGAAACAGATCAAGGTTTCATGAGGTGTCGAACTTGGATAGAAGGTAAATTTGTACTTGTTTTCAAGATTAATAAAGATGTGATGTCCTTCTTCTTCCCAAATTATTGTTCAATGTGTGGTTGAATTTCTGTTTATGATCAGATGCTTATGTTAATCAAAATAGTTTCTCATATTGCTTTGATTATCATTAATTTATATGTGGTCATGTTGGTTTGAGGAAGGTATAATTCGTTTTGCAGGTCTCTTGGAGCAAGAGGAGCAAGAGGATCAAGAAGAGGATTGAAGGGTTGCTTGGATCAACCTTCATTTGTCAAGGTATGAACCATTTTAATCTCTGAATCTTGCTCATATATGCTTGCTAAACATTGTGCATCTCTCTTTCAACCCCAGTATGTTGATGGCCTCTTAAAACCCTAGCCATAGGATACTTTCCTTTACAACACTTGGGTGTGGGGAAATGCAGCATTGAGTGGTTTCGTTGTTTGGTGTTTTGATAATTTATTGGAATTTGTATATGCGACTGTGTAGCCTTTCATGGCTCTGCCATACGTAATTTTTGAATATAAATGTTGACTGTTAAACTTGATTGGGCTCAGTGTATAAAATCTATCGTTTTTTTACGGCATGTATTTGGTTTTATTTGGCTTAATGGGAAGTATCTGTTTTTGGTAAAACGACTTTGTGTTTCTTTTTATGATGCATTTAATTTATATTTACAGTGACATTGCTTGCAATGGAACCAATGATGATATGAATGTGTAAAGTATGCTTATGGTAGCAGTGTGTGGCTTTTAATTGAATAACATGGATAAATTGGTTTATTAATAATGTGGTTGGGTTTGTTTGGCAACAATAAGAATGAATATTGGCTTGTGGCATGGATAGGCAGACTGGTTTTATTATTTAAATGTATTTTATGGTTCAGATTTTGATTGTACATATGATGTATAGGGAAACGAGTGTAGATCTATTTCGTCATGGATGTATAGTTGATTATATTAAAACATTTACGGGAAGCCTTAGAGGAAAAACCCTTCGTATATAATTTGTAGTGTGTTGCTTTGATGTTTGAGCCTACAGGATTCGATCTTTGGCTGGTAGATAATTTGATAGACCTGTGGTTTGAGGGTTGTAAACCCATGATTTGTTTATATGATTCTTTTGTAATAGTTAACAGTGTCTCCCTAATGTGATGCATTGGGAATAGCTCTGTTTTTATATTTTATTAAAACTATAAACGATTTGTTTCATTTCATTGATATCGTTTTGTTTATAATTTAAGAAAATGAAATGAGATAATCACCTGCAGCCCATCCTTTATAGGATTCGAAGGATGGGATGGGTGAGATAAATCTTGGCCAGTGTATTAAGGGTTTTAGATATGTTTTAATAGTACATAGCATGGTTTGGAAACAATGCATTTATTAATTTTCTATTGATTTAAGTAATGTTTTTTTATGTTTGGTGTTTTAAGAGCATTTATATTTTAGTAACCAATGTATTTACTTCCAATATGAAATCTTCCAACATTTAGTTTACGTTGAGGGTTTAAATTAATGAGTTTAGAGATTTGATCTCTGGTCTATTTATTTATAATTATAAATGGTTTATTTAAATGTTTTGATGTAGAGTTTATATAATTTTTTAGTTTGAATAAATGAATGAGTTAATTTAGTTTTAATTAATATTAGGGTTTGGTTTACCTAGATTTGTGAAATCTCTGGTTAACTTTATAATAATGTTTGATCAAGATCTAGTAGCTATTTATATAACAACTAGGGCTTTAATTTAAGTTAGACTGTTTGACATTTAAATTATTCTAGCACTATTTAAATTTAAGAATTAAGAGAATTTAAACTGTAAACACCTATCTAGGAAATAAGGGTTGAGTTTAAGCTAAGCAAATAAATTAACCTGCAATATAAAAATTAACTCTAGAGATTATAAACAAATAATTCAAACTGAGTTTCAATAATTTAAACCAATGGAAATCTAGTTGAATCATGTATTCAATATGCATATTTCCATATCAAGATTATAAACACTACTTAGTAGAATCTATAAGAAGTAGATTTAAGGTGAACACCTCATACATGCAATTTGCAGTTTATTAATGGCTAGAACCCTCGACACTTAAACACATATAATCAATAAGAACTTAGATAATTCTAACCTTAGATCTGTCAGCTGAATTATTTGGGAACTACCACTTTGCACCCAACCATGACCCGGAACCGTTCCTGATTTTAGTCCGGATCCCCCAGAGCTAGTTCCAACATGCAAGTAGTCGATATCTCCTAAAGGTAAGACTTCTCCTATCTGGAATCTCGGGATCTGAACCAGATTGATTTGCTTTTGGAAATTCTCTCCAAAATTATTAGGAATAAAATGATCAGTTCATAATTGGAATAGAATCATAATAGAATGGAAGGTCCAATCCTTTTCTTGGCTTGGGTTTATATAGACAATCTTTAGGAAAAGGAAGTTAAACTTAAGTTAGATCAATAATCCATTATCTTGTTGAAAATAAATCTTTAATTAATTTATGTAAAGTTAAAATTTATTATAATGAATTTAGGAACTCTTTTACTAGTTCCTAATTTGACTCTTTTAGTATTAAATATTTATTTAATTAGTTTTAGTAAATAATAACATATAGATTCTTTATTAATCATTATAGTTATTATTATTTCATTATATTTAATATATGTACTTACCCTTTTATTCATAACATATATAAACTAAATATATACATGTAGAATTGTTAATGTTTATTTAGGGATCATATAGCATGATCCCAATTACATGGTGTTTTCATTATCTTATAATCATTTATTTTATCAAGGCCTTCAGGTGGGGTTGGTCAGGAAACTCTAAAAATCCTTGCATATTGGATTACCTCGTATATCGTGGTAGCTCTTCAATACTTGATGAGAAGTAGAAATTAAAAATTTCATTTAATCAACTTAAAAATAAGTAAGATAAGATCAGTGTTTTTTATATTCGTTCTCACTCAACACAATTAATTTTTCTGTAACTCCTAGTGTTATTCAGAGCCCACACTCAACGCTAAAAATGGGAGTTACACTTAGTGGAATTCCAGAGCCTTTCACTCAACACTAATGCTAAGATGTACTTTTTCAATACACATAGGGATACAATGGCCAAGGATCTGATGTTCCAAAGCTTATGCTCAACATCAATTTGGAATTCTCCAGGGCTTATGCCTAACACTTCCAATTCTTATTTTTCATGTGGTTCGGAGCTTATGCTCAACACAAACATTTCAAAACTCATGTGCTCCAGAGCTGGCGCTCAACACAAAATCCCATCACTCATGTGCTTCAGGGTCCACGCCCAACACATTATAGAACTCAATCATGCATTCAGTATTCCGCACATTCTACAACAATAATCATATCATTTTAAGGTAAATCACATAATATAATCAATTTATCGTCCTACGAAAATAATAATTTCTATCGGGGTCCATGCCCAACATATAAAATCACATATAATCAGTTTGTCGTCCTACGAAAATAATCATGTCTATCAGGTTCCATGTCCAACATATAAAATCACATACATGCTAAACAAGCATATGCATTCATCTTACGCCCACTATATCTAACAAATCATCATACGCATGTGTAGTGGGGCCTTATGCCCAATATACAAAGCATAAACATCAAAGTAACATCATATGCAATGGGAATTATGCTCATTAATTCTAGGTCAAAATTCGGGATATTACACTTGTTGAGCCCCTATATAATGATTATTTAATCTAGTCATACCTTAATTCTCTAAAATAGCAACTGTTGGCATATTTCCTAGTGGAAAAAATCATTATTATAGTACATGTCCATAAGAAATATGATATTCTTATGAATTTAATTTCAAATATATATAATTAATTGATAATGATATGTTATTTGAATAAAATTCTATATATTAAAAATGTGTTTATTTAAAATTAAATTTAGAATTACTTGAGAATGAATGTTAGTTTGAATTGAAGACAAATCAGACATGAATAAATTTCAACATTTCTTAACTATAAAAAGTTTGATTTCCCAATGTTTTTTATGCTTCAACAGTGAAGAAACTAGCATAGCATATGTTGGACACCTAGCCCTATACAACATCCTTGTGGGATAGAGGAGCCATGATCTTTAAGAGGAGTGATCAAGTTAGAGGCCAACCTGGCCAATTCCTCCAAGACTAGAATCTTAAAGATTTTAAAATTTGTATTCTTAGAAATCTATGGATGATGTTTCCCGGTATGGTTATGTGGAATGTGTGGAAGCAAAGAAACAATTGTATATTCCGGGATAAAAAATTCAATGATGAAGAGGTGTGACGGATATTGGTCAAGAATCTCCACGAAACCATTAGAAGTATGCAGTGGGATGAGAAAGACAAGGACTTCTCAAAGGAACAAGCCTGCATAACGGGGAGTAGGGGTCTGTTAAGAAGTGACTTGAAGGGGCTTAGATGGAGGGAAAAATTGTGCAAACCATCTAGCCCAAACTCTTGGTCTCCCCCATCTCCTCATTCATTCAAAATCAACTTTGCTGGGGCATCGAAGGGAAATATGGGTGCAACAGGCTTTGGGGGTGTTTGTAGGAATGCGACTGGAGTAATAATGAAAGTTTTTGTTGGACACATAGGTAATGACACGAACAATTATGCAGAACTGGAAGGTTTTTTCCAATGGATCAAGCCTGTAGTTGAGGAAGGCTGGCTGCTAGTTATCGCAAAGGGGGACTCCAACATCATAATCCAGATGGCTAAAATTAGCTAATGGGAAATCCACAGAGAAAACTTCGTCCAGTTGGAGAATTTCAGGCCAACTAGATACCTTGAGGGCCCTTGCCTCTACTGATAAAATGGTCTCCTTAAGCCACGTCAAATGGGACACCAACAAGGTGGTTGATCTCCTTTCCAACCTCAGTGTGGAAGGGAGTAGGGCCCACATTTTGGGAATGATGGATGAGTTTAGAAACAAGAGATGGGATCCTCAATTTTTCCACCGTAGCTGCCATTGATTTTGATATTAGTTGACAAATGGAAGGATTCCCAATCCCACGACGATGATAGGAAGAAGGTGGAGACCCTAGAAGTGTTGTCAGCCCACCAAATCTAATTATGTGGAAATTAACGAGTAGTACGGGTCTCACTTCAATGTCTGATACCAAAAGGTATGGGAAGAAGCATGGAAAGGGACGGAGATTGGTTATGCACCAGGGTCAAAATTTGGCAATAAATCAAGGTATGATGTTAAGATGTGTGAATGGTACGCCGATGGGTGATGGAAACTACTAGAAGGAGGAGGGAAAGTACATACTGCCGATGGAAATTATGGATCCCTTAACCTTATATCCGAGGGATTTTCTCATCCTTTGCACCCATCTTCTTGGTGAAATATCTATTTTTTTGCTAGCGCTAAATGTAAGTTGCCCATAAAGTTGCTCAGGTACAACCTCACTCTCGGTTCTCAATTTGTTTGTGGGTGGATTCCTTTGCATCTACCCAAAATGGCGCCAAAGAGGCCCATGAATGTGGAAACTAAGATGGGGTCGGGCACTACAGGTCAACGTGAGAAGGGTAAATGGAGGGGAAAGAAGCAGGGCTACAATGGATGAGTAATGTGGGGCACATGCCCATGAGGTGACCTCTTTCTTTAAGGACTGAATTTCCTTGGCGACCTGCAGTGATATTGAGACTATTGAAAAATGTTTATGGGAGGAGGTTCAGTTGGTTCCTATTGAGGAGATCCTAATGGAAGTGGAGGAATGGGCTGCAGATCCTGGTACCACAATGGGTAGAGAAGCAATGCATGACACGATATTAATGTTGTATTGGGTAATGAAAAATCTAATATCGCATGTCTCCATTGAGGGGGATTCCAAGAGGAAGGGGGATGAGGAACTGGTCTGCACTTGGAAGGATCAAAACACAGACTGCAGACTAATGCATCGTAAGGTAGATTTGATTGTGTATCATATGGGGATCCAAATCTATACCAGAATGCAAAATGTGGAGGCTGCAGGCTCCAATTTGATGTCGTGCCAGAAAGGGGACTTGAAGGAGGTTGTTTCCGAAGCAACGAAGCTGATGGAAACGACTGAGTTGACTGAATCAGAGAGAACTGGTCTGGGAGGCTACTCCAAGAACCTAGTTTGACTTATAAATAATGTCTCTATGGGTAGTATCTTTTTTGTTTTTTTAGAGTGTCACTATAGTAGATCATAAAAGGACTAAGGATAAACAACTTTTTCTTTTTTGGGAGTCTGTTTAAACCAAAATGATATTTTTTTGAATTTCTGTAATGATGGTGAAGACTTCTGTTGAAACTGTTCTACTCTGAAAAAGAGCGATATGTATTTGATTCGGCTTTGAAGTAATATAATATTTTTATTTAAGAAAAAAAACGCATTATAAATACTACATTAATAATATGGTTTACAGGGAACTTTTACAGAGTATTAGAAAGTTTTCTATGAACATTAAACGTGTTAGTGGAGGTGGTTTGGAGAATAAATATAATCATTACAATACTATGTTAAAATAATGGCAATCCTTATTATTTTAATTTTTTTTTTTACGTATTATCTTTTTAAGAAATTATATACGGTTTACTTAAAAATAAATTGTATCATTCATTACTTTTCGCTACACCCATTTGTTAGTATACCACATTCATGTTCACTCCCCATTTGTTAGTTTCACACATTCATGTTCACTCGGACCACTTTTTTTTAATAAAGGAAACTGTATATAAATTATTTTTTAAATAACAATACTATGTACGTCACTTCCATTTGTTATTTTCCCACATCCATGTTCACTCCGACCACTTTTCTTAATAATAAAGGAAATTGTAAATGTTATTTATGTTTATTTGAATAATAACGGGATTTGTGTATATTGTATTATTTGTAAATCAGTTTTTAACTTAAAAATAGATCATTGTATACTACATCCAACGTGGACAACACTTTTTAGGATGTACAACACTTTTTTTTACATAACTATTTATATTTATAAATAAATAAGCAAGGTTAATATCTTTTTTCCAGGAGAAAATTAGTTGTTCATTGTTATTCATTTGAATCAAAGGTAACTGTTTACAACACAACAAGACCTTCTCTGCAATAGACAAATCCAAAACAAATGAGAAGAGAAACACAACCTCACCGAAGAGATACTACCCCACAAAAAGATGCAGATACATGACAGATTGTCAGATACACTGAGAGATCAACAATCCCAACATGAATCCATAGTCCATGGAGTAACCTTAGATAACCTCCATACACCTTCCCGATTATCCAGGATGACTACAAACAATGCAAGCAAAACCATACATGGCTTATCCGAGGATGTACTTATGGGAATGCCATACTGAAATAGGAGGAGAACAGAGTCTACCTCAACCATCCAAAAATATGTGATACTCAATCCTGCCATACTCATGAAAATACATCAAAGATGTATAAAGGAATAGGCCAGCTCAAAGACAATAAAACTAAAATGTTCCATTCCCAACACATTCACCTTCAGTGAACTCTGTGTAATGGAGGAGGCCAGAGGCCAATGTAAGTGGCTCCTTAGATAATCCATCAGTGATCACATTGTATTCTCTGTATAGATGCTGGAAGTCAAGATGGTGAAAGAAGGATTCCAAAATTATGATATTATGACACCACCCATCCATATTGAGAGCAGTGAGAGATTCCTTTTGATTAACCCAGTTGGTAATAGCAGAAGAGTCACCAAATACATGGAGAGAAGGTAGACCAATATTCTTGGCGAACACAAGCAGAGGCCACATCGCAAGTAGTTCAGATATAGTATTGGTGCTTTGACCACAACCCATTTTAATGCTAAAATAATGCCCCTAACTCATCACCAAGTGAACTCTAGAACCCCCAACCAAATTAGCAAAGGCCCCATCAAAAAAACTAGATGGATACTGCAATATAGGTGGCATCCCAATATTCCTCATTTTTTTATGCTTTTGATCGATTACAGGGAAAGACTGAAGATGCTGCAAGATGCTATGACAAATAAAATTTGCATCCAGATTGAGATCATCGAAGATAACTATTTTTCTAGTGAGCCACAATTTCCATGTTGTGAGGAGTGGGAGATGGAGTAACTCCTTTTCATTTCTAAACCACAATTCCATATTATCTTCAAATGTGGGTTCCTTCCAATCCAAATACGGGTCAAATATTCTAGTGAGGTAGTTAAATATATTATAGGTGAAAGAACAAGTGGAGAAGAGATGGTTGACTGATTCTTCACCATTATTACGAAGACTGCATCTATTGGGGCCAATACATCCCTTTCTAATCAAATTATCCCAAGTATTAATACGGTTTTTCAAGCACAACCATATAAAACAGATCACTTTCAGGGGAATGTTACATTTCCAAATGAGATTAATAGTATTGACAGGCTAGGAAGCAAGAAAACTTGAAGATATGAGTTCATAGGCCATCTTAGCATTGACCATACCCATAGCCTTATTTTACATCCACGATGGTGAGTCATTTTTCTCAACAAGTCTGATGCATCCATGAGATAAGCCATTGATATCATCAACCAAAGATCTTCCCAATAGCCACTCAATTCTAAATCCTCAACAGTAAGCCTGTAAGACTATGAGGATGCACCAGTCCCAATATTACGAGCGTGAACTAGTGATGTGATACCATAGTCTTCCAGGTAACCTCTGAGATCCTTTGGAAAAACAAAATAAGAGTTTAAGCATGCCACATGGTCAATTCCAATTCTGATTCTTGATCCATTTCCAAACTTCCATCCCAGACTCCTAGTGATCCAAGTAAGTGATTCGATGAAACCATTCCACGTAAAAGAAGCTCCTTGAACAGATAATTTCTGAATTCGTAACCAATTTTCCACCAACTGATTTTTAAGATATTTATGTTGAATAATGTGATACCAAATAACCTTACCATGCAGAACCATCCAACAATTTTAGGTCTAAGAAATAAGCTGAACCAATCCAAGTTCTTAATATCACATCATCGAATAACACACAATTATGAATTTCGATGAACAATTTCGACCTTCAAATAGATCCATTAAAGCCTAATTACGAAAGAAAGGTGAGGACACCATTGTATTTGAAAACAAACCTTTAATATAAATGATTAAAAATTAAAAAAATTTGTTACAATCTATTCGTATATAACATATGACATTACTTTCAACAAAATAATTCATATATTATAGAGATCATTGAAAGAAAATCAAATGAATCAATCTTAGTAAATTATCGAAAAATTCTTTGTTGGGTGATATCCATAATAAAAGTGGTATGATAGAGAATTTGGTTTCCTCGTGGAGTTGAGATATTGGGGACTTGGATCGTAAATTTATAGGAATTTTGATGGAGAAGATTTTTTTAATTTGATATATTTGTGATTTTGATGCTAAATTTATTTAAATTTTAAGTTGATAAGAATATTATTATTAATAGTTTTTACTAAGTTAATTTATTTTTTCAAAATGTAAATATTTTGAATCTGGGAAATGGGTGACTTGAGCAAGTGGATACATTGTTATTTTAGCTTTTGGATTTTCATTATGTAAGAGTTTAAGAAACTAACTATACTGTAACATTATTTAGTTCAATTGAGACCAATTGACACCAATTATAAGGAATGAACATAATAATGCTTAACATGGTATGTAATGAACGTTACAATAAATTAAATTGTTTTATATTATTAAAATCCAATACATTACAAATACCAAAGTTGGTCTCAATGTATGTTAATCATCATTATCATAAACCTATGAAGTCTTAGACACACTAAGGATTGTAAGCTTAAACACCCTACTCATCACTATAAATATCAAAAACCAATTATTTGGTCGGTAATCTTATGACTTATATTATTCTAATTGACTTAATTATATTACATAGAATGTTAACAACAATAATGTTCTCTATAGTTTATTTGTTTATATTTAATACTAGTAGTAACACCTTAATATAATTAAAAAATGTGGAAATGATTTATATTTTCTTTTAAAAAGGTATTTATAAATTAATAATGACTTTATGTATGCAATTAAAATTTTAATTTTCAATGAGGTTATATTCCAAGTGATTGTGTGATGGAGTGTTATCTTCTGCACTCAAGTTTAATTCA
>LPNX010614536.1:142882-171633 GCA_001517045.1 Pseudotsuga menziesii | reverse complement strand
CCTACTAGGAGATTCAAATATAGATAAGTTGATTAATATATCGTTGGCTATGTTGTGCATAACTATGCTTTATATATATATATATATATATATATATATATAAAGGACTTTTTTCATACTAAACAAAAAAAACTGTGCTTTTTTATTATGGATGTTTTAGTATTATTTTCCTAGTTTGTTCATTGTTGATTGTGTGTTTAATTCATCTATGCATGCATATGATTGGAATATAGACCTTANATATGATTGGAATGTAGACCTTACCTTCTTGTTTTTGGATAAAGATTAAATACTTATGCCTCTCCCTTTATAACATCCCTTTGATGGTTTCTTGAGGTACTTTCTAAAAAGCTTATGGGAGATGTTAGTCACACGTGCCTAGTTATTTGAGCCTCCCATGGAAGCAATAGATCCGAGGTAACATCGATGAGACATGATTATCATAAGGGGTAGCCTTGAAGACAGGATTATCAATATAAGGTGGCAACTTGTATTGACAACGTCGGCATTAAGGGACAAATATGAGCCTCCCAACTTCATTCTTGAACTATGAAATAAATTTCAAGAGGGCATGGAAGCTTTGTATGTTGTTCTTTATAGTTGGGCAACGTAGGAGTTATATCTAAAGTAGCATGGGCATTCTTGAGTATAGACTGGGATGCATGGGGCCTTGAGGAGTTTAGAAATACATATAAAGGCATCGTGGGCACTGAGGGAGCCTTTGTGGACTGAATGGGGGTGAGTTCTCTCTATTTGGTGACTTGTGAAGGCATTTCCTCAATGAATGCTTCTAGTTGGGAACAATAAATGATAGCTGGGTTGAACTAGGTGTTAGATCAATGAGCTTATTATATGGGGGACTGAGTATAACATGCAGGAGTAATTTCTTGGCGATCTGGACAACATAGATATGCTACATAACATAGTGGCTTGCATGGGTAGGATCATTTATTGGCCACTGGGCATCTTTGTTTGTGTTTGGGGTGGTCTCTAACTTCAAGACAGTGGTCAGCTACAACAATAGGTACTTTACCATCTCAGGAAAACTTGTTTATGCAACAAAGAGATGTATTCCAGCATTAATACATCACTTCCGGATAATGGAACTCCTTAAAAATGTGATTTCAACAATCTTAGGCATGTAATATTTCCTTACTTATATTTATATCAGTTGTTTTTAGCTGGTAAGATTGATTTCTGAATGGTTATCCTTGTTATCTAATGCAAATGATTTGAGATATGAAATTTGTGAATTTGTGGAATGGAAAAACCACCATATGAAGAAACACCACAACTTTATATCAATTTTAGCGATGCATTTTTTATTTCCAATGACCCACCCACCTTTTAGAGCCTCGGAAACAAGATTTTCAATCCTTCTCACACAACTCGATGCTTGTATTATTTGATGATATCTCAACTTGTAACAAAACCTGGGAAGTACATGTGGAGCAGGTTAATAAATCTCTACAATTACTCTAGGATAACTAATTGTTCCTCAAATGTTCAAAATGCACTTCTCGTTCTTTTGAATTGAAATACTTGTATCATATAGTCAGCATTATAGGGGTGTGAGTGGAGCCCAAAAAATAAAGGTTATGAAATAATGGCCACACCTTAAGATTGTTAAATGCTTATGTGGTTTCTTAGGAGTGACATGCTACTATGGGAAGTTCATGAATAATTATGGGAAAATTGCAACCCTATTAAACAGCTTTCTTAAGAATAATTCCTTTCTGTGGAATGATGCCATAAAGGAAGACTTTTTTTCTTTAAAGGAAGCCATGTGTACTACACTTATCTTAGAAGTATTTGATTTCACTGGTGATTTTTCTTTTGAATGTGATGCCTCTTGAAGAGGTCTTAGAGTAGTGTTGATGTCTCCAACCCTATAAGCATACCTCTCCCAAAGATAAAGGCTCCTAGAAGCTAACATCAAAGTTATATGGACCCTATCGAAGACTCCAAATCACCAAAGAAGTTGATTATAGATTAGCTCTTATGGTCCATTGCAAAACTCACCCAATTTTTCATGTGTCATGTTTGAAGAAGGTTGCAGGATTGGATTTCAAGTTGAAACCAACCTTCCCAAACTTGATGAAGAGGGTTCCATTTAGTTACAACCACATGCAAAACTAACCATGGGCTAAGTTTACCTGACAACCAGAATCTATCATACTACTAAGAATGTATGGTCTATATTCACATGGATGGAAGGTGACTAGAATGTACAATTTCGGACCTGAAAGCATAGATAGGCTGATTTGTCTCAGCGGAGGAGAGGAATGAGAAGGAGACTGAGGAGGAGTATGTTCAGGAGTCTCTTCTTTTTCTTTCTCTATGCATTCAGTGCTGAGTGCACTCTCATAGTGCTTGCTGAGATCATCGTCCAAGGACTGATCTCTTTCCAACTGGATAATCTTCACTTCGCTCTTTAGATTTTCAATTTATTTGCATAACTGTCTCAACTGTTCTTGTTTTTCTTTGATTTCTAATTTCATATTTGCTTCTCTGTTCTTTCTGAAGCGTTGTCTGTCAGTATGTCCTTCTGGATAATTCTTATACAATTCTGCTGGATTGTAAGACACAGAAGATTCATAATCTATTTTCTTCTTGCCTTTGTATTGCTCAAGCTGTTTAAGTAATGATTTCTTTCTAGTATTGAGAGTACCACGTTCTTGGAACTGGTATGGCTCAAGCTCTGAAATTCTAAGATCAATTGCAGCAACTTCTTTTTCTATTTCCTATTGCTTAGACTGAGAAGAAAACATATCAAATGCAAACATGTTCAGGGAAAAATTGAAATCAGGGACACTGTATCCCCCCAAATTTGCTTCGGCTTCAGAATCAGAATCTGAAGAAGAGGAAGACTGAGAAAATTTGTTTAATGCTGGCTGAAACGCATCATCTGATTTAGAGGAGGAATCAGAATCGTCCGAAGGAAGATAAACAAATTCACCGGATGGTGTTTCATATTCATCTGGGTAATCCCACCATCTAGGATCCAGATTGTCACAGAAAGCTGCAAGCTTCATCTTGGATTTCTTCTTTGGACATTTGCTTGCCCAATGACCAGGTTTTCCACATAGAAAACAATTCTTGTCAGTTGCCTGATAAGAACGGTGCTTGATGAATTTTCTAGGCTTCTTGGGAGGCCTATATATTAAAATTCCATAATATGGAACTAGTGCAAGGACTATTAGATGACGTATTTAGGTCACATCCCTTATCTTCACATGTAGGAAAAATGATATATCACCTTACTTTTGAAATAAACATAGACGTTGGAACAATATCACGGGGATATAGTTTTGATAATTTCTTAACCCTTTTCTCATGGCACCCCCCAATTTGACCCATTGAAGGATATTTTTTTGTATTAAACCATGTGGGTCAAACTTGGTGACCTCCCTACTTAACGTTGGATGCAAAAAATAGTGGAGAAAATTGGAAACCCTATATATTTATTGAGGATGATGAATGAACCAAGCTATAGGTTGAAAGGGTGGTAGCATGAATTGTGTGGAGATTCATAATTACGAGGGACTCTTAAATAAAATGGAGATTACATATGGCCAATGGTCCTTTATTCAAGTACTAAAGAATGAAAATGTTCCATTTCAATGCATTGCTCGTATATAATATGGGCACAAAATAAAAGGAATGCACCTTCTTTGACCTCAACCTCAATGGAAGAAGGCTAGAAGCCCTAAATTGCCATATTTAAGGGAATAAGGTCAATAATAGGAATGAAGTGAGGGGTAGTGAAAGACCTAAACATCCATCATTGTATGGAAATATAGAAAACCAAGCTAAAGGATTGGACTAAGATGATAATTTAGGATTGTCTAATCCACCTCTCACTAACATGAAAATTACTAGTAAAATTGGAGGACCATAGAGCTACCCAAAAAAAGAGTTAAAGGAAATGGTAGAAGACATGTTATTTGACCATAAAACTTGGTTAGATGCTTTAGTGCTTAGCTTGACTTGAGATGAACAATTTTGGAGCATGTAAATAATGAATATAATCAGAAAGCACTCACGTAAATTACTCAAATTATTAAATTGTATCGACGGTTGTGGAAAATAATTTATCCCCTTAATTAAAGTAAACTTATGAAAACTTATGAAAAACAAAGAAGATGTTTTTTTTTTCAAAGAAAAAATTAGTTTCATTGCTATTCAATTGAGTCAAATTAAACCTTAGATCACGTCTGTGACGAGAAATGAACACTTAAATGATCATAACAAGGAAGATGCTCGTGTACAATCTTGACCCTTTTGAAGAAAACATTGAGGAAGGTTTTAGATCCAATAGGATATTGAATCCATACACTCCTTCCAATTATTTATTCTTAAATTTTGTTGGGGGAAGAAATAACCCTAGGTATTCTTTAAGAAATGTCAAAAAATATTTTGTAACCAAACTGAACATAGAGTTGAAGGACAACTAGCATTTAGATTGTGGAAAAGCAAAGCTCCATTTTGAATTGTGAGCGGGAATCAAAGATATAGGGAGACTGTGAATCACCTAGATTTTGAACCCTGGCCAATTCTCGAATCTAGCGAGGACGAAGAAGCGCTGGTGCTAGGGTTTTACGATCTTTAGGTTTTTTCTGCTTCCTCCATCTGTGATGGAATCCTTGGCGGCTTATCACAGGATTGAGGCGGCACCCTCTCCTCTCACCTTGGGAAACCTAAGCCTTGCTTCTGTGATTGCGTGTTGCTGTTACGAGGTCAAAGGGAGGGGTTCTTCTCTCAGATCCAGTATCCCGAACTTGAACCTCGCCTCTATGCATTCAGGGTTATTTATTTTCTGCAAGAACAAAGAGAGAGGTTGCGCAGTAGGTTGGACAGATGAGGTAGATCGAGACACCTTGATGTGAGGTTACAATATGGCTCTTATACTGAATTTTCAATAGTTCCCAGAGAATCAAGCATGCGGTGAAGTATTTTTTTTTCCTCTGAACGATGTTTTTTTGACAGAGGATCGGACCGGGATCCTTTCGGCTCTCTGCTACACATTATCTGAGCGGGAGCTCCGTCAACATCATCATATCATGTTTGATTCTATTTATGGGTCTATATGTGAATTTTATAGTTTCTCATGGATTAATTGTTGTTAATTTGATCTTTTTTCAACAGGCCTGACATGAATCGGTGTGATATTAGTGAAGATACAACTGCACAAGCTATTAACCCTATAGTACATGCAAGATACCGTGTGTTTCTGCAAAGCCTGGATGGCTCAAAAAGGGTTTGATGGGTTTGAAACTCAGACGTTCGGATTGCAGATTGACTAAATTGCCATGTTAGCTACTGAGAGTGTCTGCAAAGAATATCTCTCGTTCCATTGCATTTTGGGCCTTCTTTCCAACTGCATATTCTTTACTTCCGTCTTTATTAGAGGCAATGAATTGTCAAATCTTATAGCCTTATTAGAAGTCCACTCTTCAGCAATTTCCAGAACTTACAGCACTATTTGACAGGTATGTGCCAGTGGGTTTCTGTGGCTTTTGTTGGGGTTTAACATTGTTAATTGAAGGAGGAATTGTATGCTGAACTTCATTGACCACAAGGGTTTCAATTTGCATGGCATTGTTTAGATGTTTGAAGAAATATAGCATAAATTCCAAGAGAAATTGCTTATGTAAATCACCCCGTGGAAATAAATATACAATGAAAATTAACCAACAAGGCAATTTTGGCATTTGGTCTTTTAGAGTCAACTGGTTCTTTGATATAAGTGATTTTGTGGGTTCTCTGTGCTTTTGCTTGTTTTGAATCGGACCATAATTGGTTCTTTAATGAACTTTTATTTGCATGGATTAAGACAGTTTGAATGAAAGATATAGCGTACAACTTCCGCTATTGTTTTAGTTTGTAATTCTCTAGAATTGAAGAACTTTATGGCATTCTGAGTAAGGGAGTGGTTTGAGTTACTGGGAATTTCTGCTTGTTTATGTTCTACTTCATCTCCAATTTGGTTTTAAGCTGGCGAAGCTCAGAGCCTAAACATAACTCCATGCTTCTTAGGAATCCATGTTCTCACCGTAACTTTGTAGATCTGCATTGACCGCTTACAATTTTTTTATAATCACTGTATATCTGTTATAATTCCAGTTGTAGAGGTCAGAGTGATCTGGTACATTGGGCATTAAACCTGAGATATTATAGTGTTCTTTCCATGCAGTCTGTTTGCCGAAAATTTTCTGGAACAGTTATCCACAAACATGTTATTCTTTTGTTGCATTTTTTGCCAATTTCCTGAAAAAAAGGGGCAAAAAGATTCAGATTCTTGTAGCAATGCTTGTTTTCTATTTTTTCTATTTTGAGATCCCAACATCCTCTAGTCTGTACTGTTTACATGCTATTTTTTTTTCCTTTTTGTCATTGGAGAGAAACATTATCTTCTGACTTTTGTCACAATTCACACATGGTAAGATTTGGACTACACTGGATATAAGTTTCTCAATATGTGAATATCAAAGTCTATGCATCCACTGGAAACACGACTGGATGCCGCTAGAAAAGTGAAATATCCAAGGGATGCTTCCCCACATTCTTTGAATGACCTCCTAGTAAACCTGATGGTGTGGACCAGTGCATCTAACCAAGGGGGATTCAAACTGGGCACTAGCTGGCATGGAACTAACCAAAGGCCCAACAACATTGGTGGCAGCGGGTTGAGTTAATCCCTTGGGCTGAAATTGGCTAATATGCATTCCTGTCACATAATTGTTGTGCTCCTTTACTAGTCTGTTTAATCAAAGATCATATGCTCTTCAAATTATATTTTTGGAATTTTCGTAGCTATCTGATGTTTTCCAGCTAATAGTATTCGTGTCTCTTCTATTTTGGAGGCGGTCCCTTAGAAATTTATTTTTTATTCTTTTATTGAATGATGGTCCTAATAAGTTATGCCCATTTATCATGCATTGCATATGTTCAAATTCCACTCTGGAGGAATTTGATGCCATCTACCTGTATTGATTTGCAGTTTGTAAGAGTTTCCCCTGTTTTTCAATATATATGCTAAACGAGTTTTCATTTTGAATTCATTCTCTATTTCAATTTTCTCTTACAAATTTTCTTTTCAATTTTTTTCAAAGGTAGGGACTGGGCCAGCCCTTATTTTATTTTATAATTTTATTTTATTATATATATACTTTGGATTCTCATTATTTTTTAAATAGTTTACAATGTACATCATAATTTGCCGGCCACAAATGAGTCATATGCCGTCCTAAACCTTAATTTCTGTCATAAATATTTGCCACCTTATGCATGCCTTAAACTTCCTTCATCATCCCCACGAAGGCTGTCACCCAATGTGCTTTCTCTTACAAAATCCGACAATTTACTCTTCATTATCAACTTGACTTCCTTCAAATATATAATGAATTTAGTGGAGGTACTAGCCCTCTCAATGAATGTGCTTTGGTGATTTTGATAATTAGGAATGAGACAATCTTCAAGAGAAGAGGATTTCACCTTTATGGATCTTCCATTGATTCAAAGTGAGCATAGGGATAGGCATAATCAATCCAAAAGAAAAAAACCCACAATCCAAAATCACCAATGACAATGAAGCAATAAGTCATGAGAGATTTGATGGGGCTACCAAGGAGAACTCAAGAATGAGGGGGGCCGAGGGATGGCCCTCCCAATGAATGTTCTTTGGTCATTTGGATAATTAGAATTGAGACAATATTAAAGAGAAGAGGATTTCTCCTTTAGGTATTTTCCATTGATTCAAAATGAGAACAGGGATAGGAAAAATCAATCCAAAAGAAAAAAACCCACAATCCAAAATCACCAATGGGGAGGGAAGGAATAAGTCATAAGAGATTTGACAGGGTTACCAAGGAGAACTCGAGAAGGAGTGGGGCCAAGGGATGGCTCCAGTTGTAGGACAACACCAAAATCAATTTCAAGTTAGGGATAGGCAAAGGTAACAACAACCAAGTAGAATTAATGGCAGCTATTGAATTAATATCTCTTGCAAGGGAGCATGAGGTGCCATAGACATGTTCAGGGATTCCAAAATAGTTGGTTGATGGTTGGTAGGATCATTATAGGTTAGGATTATTCATTACAAGGGAGTGAGAAGAATATAGGATATGGCCTTGAGTTTCAATGATATCACCTTCCCACACATATAAAAGGAGAACAATGTTGAGGAAAACACATTTACCAAGGAAACTATAGATATATAGGCCAAAAACATGTCCATCAAAATCTAGAAGGGGTTGTAGTTGATATTAGATAACCTACATTAAATCAATTTTCTAGTTGCTTATGCTTTGATGAAAATCTTTAGATGTTGTTATTGGTTTGAGGTGGATCTTTAGATGCACATCTCTAAAGATTGCTATAGTCTCTTAAAAGTAGTTATTTTGAATTTTTTTTCTAGCACATATATTATTTCTATACCTTGAGTTATGGGTTAATGGAATCGTAAAATTGTGTGAGTTTAGGCTCAATGAGGGAGAAGCAGTAATTTTGCAAATTTTTGCAACAACTCATTTGTTATTTTTAGGTCTTGAGAAATGGCATAATCTAGTCATCATGTTTTTTAATATTTTAGGCTATGGGTATTGGTGAAGGAAACCGTTGAAGAAAAATATATTAATTGGGTGGAAGAAAAGTAGTGATACAGAGAACAACTTTGAGGAGGATAAAATTGAAGCGTGAAGTTGAGAGCAAGATGCATTGCTAGGATAGACTAGGGTATAACATGGGCTCTTTTGTTTATTGATGATTTGAAATAATGAGTGAAGGTTTAGGGCAACAGGACTAAGGATAAAGAATGAAGTGGAGATGAATATGGATTTGAAGCAATGAGATTAGGAGGGATGATTTGGGACTGTAATTCTCAAAACCAGCAAGAAACCTGCACCAATGAAAGAGGTTCAACCCTCATCAAAATTTACTTTTTTGACCAACGTTGAATGATTGTTCAAGGAGTAAGGGAAAGGTTGTTGGAGACTAGTTTCAACCCAACGACTTGAATTTGGAGGATGTAACAAGATTATGTCAACCTTGCAACATAGTTAGGGTTTGATACAAATGACAAAATTCACACAAGCTTTGTTTTTTGGATTTTCTATATTTTAGATGTTTAGGGTTTTACCATTATTTGATTTTCTTGGGATTTTTGGGATAAATGGATCAACTAGGGTTTACACAACAAATTAAAAAACCCTAGGGTTGTAATGAAACAATAGATAAGTTGATTTTGGTGGAGATTTTCCAATAACGAGAGACCAAGTGCCTCCAAAAAAATGAATTAGGGCTATGGAGTCACTAGTCCAAGGTGTCCCAAGCAAATTATTGGAGGGAGTAGATCCAAGAGAAAACAAAAAATCCCCCACTCTCTACGAGATAAGTTATAGTAGCATGCACAAGAATCCTTGTCCAAATTGATCGATGGGAGTCCAAAGGAAACACCTTGAATAGTTAAAGAAGAAAGAAAAAGCCTAATGCATGTGTTCATACATCAACGTGTTATGATGAGAAAAGAGACACAAATACAATAAGCACATTAATGCCCAAATGAAATATCATACCTCATAAAGAAAGAAAAATCCTAATGCATGTGTTCATACATCAACATGTTATGATGAGAAAAGAGACACACATACAATAAGCATATTAATGCACAAACGAAATATCATACCTCATAGAATCCCTAGAAAAATCACAAGAGCATAACCTTGAAAAGGATTCCTTCAGTGGATCCAAGGTGAGAGGCACAAGAGGCACAAGGAGGTGAGGTAGAGCTACATAATTAAAATCTCTAAGTGTGATGATACAAATGAAAGGAGAGGCACTCTATTTATAGGATCCATCCCTAATACAAAACATAAACTATGATGTTAATGAACCTACATGACAAAATGTACAAAATAATATCTAAAGAGGGCATCCTACAATGGTTTTTGAGAGATCCTATAATATCATGACATGTGGCATAGATAAAGTGAGTGCCCCTAGAAAATAAATCACTAAGTGATGTGGAAAAGTGAAGGAATTTTTTTCACCCAAGCCAACTCATCAAAATGGTCCTCAATGTATGGGGGCACACTCTACCACTACCTTCCCTAACCTGGGTCATTGATTCCCTGGTCTCTCAAATCACCATCCGACATCCGATATGATCAAAACAAAATGTAATCCTTTCTTATCTAACTTCTCTTGATTTTTTGGTGTCATTAGAAGGGTCAATGCTCAGCTAAAAATTGCCAATGATCCTATTACAAGTTGTAGGATCTAGGAAAAAAATGGTCAAGTCACCCCAAATAAGATATGGTGTAATAGTTGGCAAATGGATTATAATGTGTAGAAATTGAAGATTCAAGTTGAAACTACAAATTGAATCTTGGAATGCTTCTACACTTTTCATATATTTTATTTTGGAAGGAAACTATTTTTATGATATGTGAATTGAAGATAGAACTCGATGAGTATTTGAAGATCAAAACTCCAACATCATTCTCATTTTCTGTAATTTCATGATTCTCAACATATTTGATGCAAAATATCTTCCATATTACTTGTTGTCTTCACTGTAGCAATGCAATTATTATTATTATTTGGTCTTGGTATGTTGGCAAATATCACATAAATATT
Organism: Pseudotsuga menziesii; assembly: GCA_001517045.1. Classification (NCBI taxonomy): domain Eukaryota; kingdom Viridiplantae; phylum Streptophyta; class Pinopsida; order Pinales; family Pinaceae; genus Pseudotsuga; species Pseudotsuga menziesii. The sequence goes on along the minus strand of LPNX010614536.1, from coordinate 160,995 downwards.
GTGTTCGAAAAATATTTTCACTGTTCCCTGGTTATTTTTTTCTCAAGAGTGTTGAAATTCTCTATGTATTTTCCTATTGAGAGCACACTTCTAGTTATCCCTCTATTTACAATTTTATCAAATATTTCCTCTGGAACTAATATCTATTAGGCTACAAATCTTGAAAGTTAATGTAGCAGAAAGTGTTGATGTAATTCAACAAAAAATTTAATGTGCTTAATGTAGCATAAGCACATGTACTTATTCCATAAGGAAATCTAGTGGTCGATAACTTTTCTTGACCTTGTGCTTGAAGGAAAGCTACCGATCACTGGTGTTTCTTCAAGCAACAAGCTCAAGGAAAGCTAGCGACTTTCCTTCTAGCATAAGTGCACGTGCTTATTCCAAAAGGAAAGCTAGCAGTCTCCAACTTTCCTTGAGCTTGTGCTTGAAGGAAAGCTACCGATCACTGGTGTTTCTTCAAGCAACAAGCTCAAGGAAAGCTAGCGACCACTAGCTTTCCTTCGAGCACAAGCACATGTGCTTATTCCAGAAGGAAAGTTAGTGATTGCTAGCTTTCATTCCACCACAAGAAAACATAAATCTAGAAACCACTAGATTTCCCTCTAGCACAAGCACATTGCCAACATTGGCATAACTCTGGCCATGGCAATTGTTATGATAAAGGAACCACTGGAGCATTGACTGCATTGTTCTATCTAAGAGGAAAGCTAGCAACTACTAGCTTTCCATCTAGTACAAACACGAGGAAAGATATCCTTCTAACATAGGAAAAAGCATGTTGCCAACAACAACATCGGAACAATAGGTTCATAGGTTTCCTTCAAGCATAAACAGATGGAAAGCTAGTTGTTGCTATCTTTTCTTTTAGCACAAGTGCAAGCGCATTGCCAATAAAAGTAGAACTCTTGCCATGGTGATTGTTAGGATAAAGTAACCCCAAAGCATTGATTGCATCCTTTTGATTGTGCAAGAAGGAAAGCTAGTGACTGCTAGGTTTCCTTCAAGCACACGCTCAAGTAAAGCTAATGACTGCTAACTTTGCTTCTAGTATAAGCACATGTTCTTATTCCATAAGGAAAGCTAGTGGTCGCTAGCATTCCTTGAGCTTGTGCTAGAAGGAAAGCTAGCGACTGCTAGCTTTTCTTCTAGCATAAGCACATGTACCTTTTCTAGAAGGAAAGCTAGCGACTACTAGCTTTTCTTCTAGCATAAGCACATGTACTTTTTCTATAAGGAAAGCTAGTAGTCGCTAGCTTTCCTTGAGCTTTTGCTTGAAGGAAAGCTAGCGATTGCTAGCTTTCCTTGAGCTTGTACTTGAAGGAAATCTAGCGACCGTTATCTCTCCTTCTAGCACAAGCAGATGTGTTTATTCTAGAAGGAAAGCTAGCAACCGCTAGTTTTCCTTCCACCACACGAAGAAGGAAATCCAACAACTAATAGCTTTCTTGCTCCCAAAATCACAAGCTCATTATAAAAAAGAACATCAAAATAATAAGTTCGTACTTTTGCTTCTTGTAAGGAAATATAACAACTGCTAGCTTTCCTTCTAGCACAAGAACAAGGAAAGCTAGAGACAACCACCTTTCCTTCTACCACAAGCATAAGCACATTTCCAACAATGGGTAAAATATAGCCATGGTGATTGTTAGTATAAAGGAACCCATATAGCATTGCTTTCATTCATCTGAATGTGCTAGAATAAAAGCTAGTGACCACTAGCTTTTATTCTAGCATAGGCACATGGAAAGCCAATGAGCGTTAGTTTCCATTTTAGCATAACCAAAGGTGGAACTATAACTATGGTGCTTTTTAAACGCACCCCTTGAACATTAATTGCATCATTTTGAATGTGCCAAAATGAAAGCTAGGGACTACTAGGTTTCCTTCTAGCACAAGAAAATGGAATGCTTGTGACTTCTAGCTTTCCTTCTAGCACTAGTACAAGAGCATCAATGCAATGTCCATACTTATAGTTCTTGGAAGGAAATCTAGTGACTGCTAGCTATCCTTATGACACAAACACTAGGAAATCTAGCAATCGTTAGCTTTCCTTATAGCACAAACACTAAAAAATCTAGTGACCGCTAACTTTCCTTCTACTACAAGTAGAAGCACAATGCAAACAATGGCATAACTCTAGCCATTGTGATTGTTAGAATAAAGGAGCCCCAATTCATTGATCGCATCCTTCTGATTGTGTATCCTTTTGATTGTGTCAGAAGGAAAACTAATGACCACTTAATTTCCTTCTACCACAATAAAAAATAAAGCTAGCATCTACTAGCCACATTTCTAGCACAAACATAATGCCAAAAATGGTAGAACTCTTGCCATATAAATTTTTATGATAAAGGAACACCTAGAGCATTGACTGCATCATTCTATCTAAGGGAAATGCTAGCAACCACTAGCTTTCCTTTGAGCATAAACACAAGGAAATATTGCAATTGATAGCTTTCCTTCTAACATAGCCACAAGCATGTTGCCAACAACAACATCATAAGAATAGGTTCATAGGTTTCCTTTAAGAAAAACACATGTAAATATAACGACAACTACCTTTGATTCAAGAACAAGCACAAGCGCATTGCCAAAAAAGGAAGAACCATGGCCATGGTGATTGTTAGGATAAATTAACACGAAATCATTGAAGTATTCTTGAAGGAAATCTAGCGGTCGCTAGCTTTCCTTGAGCTTGTTCTTGAAGGAAAGCTAGCATCTGCTAGCTTTCCTTCTATCATAAGCACTTGTGCTTTGTGCTTATTCCATAAGGAAATCCAGTTACTGCTAGATTTTCTTCCACCACAAGTAGAAGGAAAGCCAACAACCGATAGCTTTCCTTCTCCCAAAATCACAAGCGCATTGTCAATAAGAACATAAAAACTATAGGTTCATACTTATACTTCTTGGAAGGAAATCTAGCGATTCCTAGCTTTCCTTCTAGCACAAGAACAAGGAAAGCTAAAGACAAGCAACTTTTCATCTACCAAAATCGGAAGTGCATTGCTAACAATGGAAATATTTTGGCCATGGTGATTATTAGGATAAAGGAACCCATATAGTATTGATTGCATCCTTCTGAATGTGCTAGAATATAAGCTAGCGACCACTAGCTTTTATTCTAGCACAAGCACGTGGAAAGCTAAGGAGAGCTAGCTTTCCTTTAAACAACCAAAGGTAGAAATGTAACTATGGTGATTTTCAAGACAAAGGTGCCCCTAGAGAATTGATTGCATCATTTTGATTGTGTCAAAAGGAAATATAGGGACCGCTAGGTTCCTTGTAGCACAAGCACATGGAATGCTTGCAACTTCTATCACCAATACATGAGCATTGAGAACAACAACATTAACAGAATATGTCCATACTTATACTTCCTAGAAGGAAATCTAACAACCACTAACTTTCCTTCTAGCACAAACAAATAGGAAAGCTAAAGAACAATGACAAAACTCTAGCCATGGTGATTGTTAGAATAAAGGAACCCAAATGCATTGATTGCACCCATTTTATTGTGTTAGAACAAAAGCTAGTGACCACTAGCTTTCCTTCAACCACAAGAAAAAAGAGAGCTAGCAACTGCTAGCTTTTCTTCTAGCACAAGCACATTGCCAACAATGGTAGAAATTTGGCCATGGAAATTGTTATGATAAAGGAACCCCTCGAGCATTGACTGCATCCTTACATCTAAGAGGAAATCTAGCAACCACTAGCTTTCCTTCTAGCACAAAGCTAGCAATTGATATCATTCCTTCTAATGCAGGCACAAGCTTGTCGCCAACAACAACATTAGAGCAATAGGTCCATAGGTTTCCTTCAAGCACAAACACATGGAAAGCTAACGACAATTAGCTTTACTTGTAGCAAAAGCACAAGCACATTTCCAACAAAATCAAAACTCTCAGCATGGTGATTGATAGTATAAAGTAACCCAAATCATTGATTGCATCTTTCTGATTGTGACAGAAGGAAAGCTAATTTCCTTCAAGCACAAGCTCAAGGAAAGCTAGCGACTGTTAGATTTCCTTCTAGAATAATCATATGTTCTTATTCTTGAAGGAAATATAGTGGTTTCTAGCTTTCCTTGAGGTTGTGCTTGAAGGAAAGCAATCGACCACTAGCTTTTCTTCTAGCATAAGCACATGTGCTTATTCCAAAAGGAAAGCTAGTGACCTTTAGCTTTCCTCCCACCACAAGGAGAAGGAAATCCAACAACTGGAAGCTTTCCTTCTCCAAAAAGCACAAGCACATTGTCAACAAGAACATCAAAAAAATAGGTTCATACTTAGGCTTCTTGGAAGGAAATCTAGCAATCGCTAGCTTTCCTTCTAGCACAAGAACAAGGAAAGCTAGAGATAGGCAACTTTGCTTCTACCACAAGTAAATGCGCATTGCCAACAATAATCTGGCCATGTTTATTGTTAGGATAAAGGAACCCACATACCATTGATTACATCATTCTAAATGTGCTAGAAGAAAAGCTAGTAACCACTAGATTTTATTCTAGCACAAGCACATGGAAAGCTAGCGAACGATAGCTTTTGTGTTAGCACAATGAGAGCTGTAACTATAACTATGGTGATTGTCAAGACAAAGGCACTGTTATAACATTAATTGCATCGTTTTGATTGTGCCAAATTCATGAATATAACAGTTAAAAAGGTCCATCAATGGCCCAGTGTTGTTTGGAATCTTTCCACAAGCATACTCATGCCAAAATCTCGCAAGATCCAAGTGATCAAGTTGTTGGAATACAATATGAAATGTACTGAGAGTAAGACCATTATTAGGACAAGTATACTTAGCATTGAAGGAAAAGGTTAACGCTTCTTCTAGCTTCCCTATCCTCTCAAAAACCAAGGACTTTAATGACCTGGAATATTGACACTACAGACCTTGAAATGCATTCTGAAGCACTCTTGCAGTTTTAAAGATGATCCTGGGAAAAATAAGAGGTGATTTGTACTGCGATGTCCAAGTACTGACAACTGAGACTAAAACTAGGAGTTCAGGTTTGCAAATCTTTGAAAGTAACACAAGCTAGAATAAAAACTCTATGTTACTGGAATAAGAAACCTTTGTAGAAAAATAACTATTCTGGAAGTTTCAACAAAGGATTAAGCTTGCAATTAAATCAAAATAATAGAGACTTGTAACTTGATTCTATGGAAGAATTATATGTCTATAGTAAATGGCTTGAGAGTATGAAACTATTAAATGTAGAAACATCAGTAAAGTGAACATCTAGATTGCTGGAGCTTCTGGAAGGAAAGCTTGTTGTATTTCCAAATGAAAGTTAAGGAATAATTAGAATGAACAGCACTGTTTCATGCCCTTGACGATGGTTCAATTCCAACATCGATTGAGGAAATCGAAGGTACCAAGCTGAATGATGCTGCAATTACAGTTGTTAGTGGAGGTTCTACATAATTGAGAAGTTCTTCTCCAAATCTTGAGAGACTTACCAGTGCTGCAGTTCATGTATTTAATGATCTTGAGGAGAAGGAGATAAGTGATGATGATGATGATGATGATAATCGTAACCATAAACATAGAAGGAGAGTCACACGGTCTCAATCTTTTGATTGGGACAGCGAAGATGATGATGAGATCAGACCTATCAAGAAGCGGGGCAGGCTTTCAGATAATGGCCAGTCATTACAGGAAGGTGAGGCACAGTTTTTAGATCACCGCAGGGAATATATGCCATTGCAAACCGAGAGAGGGGTTCTCCTTTCTCATTTTAAGAAATTTGGAGAGGTTCTGGACATTCATATTCCAAAAAATTCTAAAAGAGCTTTAACTTCTAAAAGAGATTTTGTACAATTTTTTCATCGAGAAAGTGCTAAGGCCGCCCTTACTTCAACGGATGCTGTAATTGGAAACCATTTTATTAGATTGTCATGGGCAAATCGAGATAGCGTATTAGCAACAGAATAAAGTAGTGAAGTATTTTGAGTGCAAGGACAATCCTTCAAACTGAGAAAATACATGCTGAAAAAGGAAAGGAAAAGGTTTCTGATGTTTCTCCGGCCGTCTATGGAACTTCAACATTTGAAACACCAAACTTAGAGTGCATTACAAATGTTTCTCTAACAAATGTGATGAAGAGATTGGGGTGGCAAATGTGGAAAGCGTCAATAAATTGTATGCGAAGTTCTGGCTTCCGTCAAGACGGCTTGCAAATGATAACTGTTAGGAAGTAACCCCGGGGTGTAAGGTCTGCGTGTCGATTTACCCAGCTAAGCAAGAAAGCACCGAGAGCATTCGCTATTTCGATGCTCATCTTGATAAGGTCTCTCAGTTGAAGCATATTCTTGTAAACTGGGAAGAGCAGTGCAATTGTACGTACGATGTTATATGGCTTGCTGGCCCTAACATGAGGGAAAGGGATACTGTATATTGTGAGAACATATACTTGCTATAATCTGGTAGCAGTCAAACTCACCTTGTGCTTAAAGAATTTGTAAAATTGCTACACTGTCCTGGTTGCCAAAACTTATCACTACCCGAAAGAGTTGAGGGTGCTCCAAACTTCAGAGAAGTACCTAGATTTCCAGTTTATGGTGTAGCTAATCTGACTGTTGATGGTATGTGAGCTGTTATTCAGAGAATTGGAGGCACAAAGGGAAGTTGACCTGTTTTATGGCATAATATGAGAGAAGAACCTATAATTTATATTAATGGCAAGCCTTTTGTACTACGTGAGGTTGAAAGGCCATATAAGAATATGATGGAATACATGGGTATAGAGCGAGAAAGAGTGGAGAAGATGAAGGCTCGGCTCAAAGAATATATTTTGAGGGAAGCAGAATGCTATGATGGTGCCATAATGGTCATTCATGAGGCAGATGATGGCCAAATATATGATGCCTGGGAAGCAATGAACTCAAAAGTAGTTCAGACTCATTTGGAGGTGTTAAAAGGCTTGGAGCTTGAAGGATTTCCTATAGAGTATGCACGAGTTCCTATCACAAATGGAAAAGCTCCCAAGAGTTCTAATTTTGATGCCTTAGCCATGAAGATTGCGTCAGCTTCCAGGAACACTGCATTTGTCTTCAATTGTTAGATGGGCCGCGGTAGAACCACTACAGGAACTGTGATTGCATACCTTGTTAAGCTTTGCATCGATTATGGGAGACCTCTTAGATTCCATTCAACACATACAACAAATTCAGAAATGGACAATGGCTTTACTAGTGGAGAAGAAACATGCAATGAGAGTAGCGATGCTGCAAGTGGATCCCCATAAGCCAAAATGGGGCTACAAGATTTATCTCCTAGTTTTGGCATAGATGATATTTCACTTGTATGAAATATTACTAGGCTGTTTGATAATGGTGTAGAATGCAGGGAGGCATTAGATGCAATTATTGATTACTGTGCAGCACTGTAGAATATTCGACAAGCTGTGCTTCAGTACAGAAGGTGGTTAAATCAACAACACATGGAACCTTGAGAGAGACATGTTGCTCTAAATCATGGTGCAGAATATTTGGAGCATTATTTCATGTTAATTGCTTTTGAAGCATATCTGGGAAGTGAAGCATTTGATGGTTTCTGTCAACCTGGATCTTTTGGAATTCCATTTAAACCATGGTTGCATAAAAGACCAAAAGTTCAAGAAATAAAATGGAGTATACGGTTTCAGCCTGCATGGTTCTTCACAATTCCTATGGAATTTAGGACATCTACTGATAGCCATGACAGTGATATAGTTATGGAAGATATTGTGAAGGCCCGTAATGGATATGTTCTTGGCAAACAGTCGATACTTAAGATGTATTTTTTCCCTGGACAAAAAAAAATACTTCAAACTATGCTGATATTCCTGGTGCACCACATGTGTACAAGGTTGATGACCTTCCAATTTACAGTATGGCAACACCAACAGTTGATGGAGCTAAAGCAATGCTATCCTGTTTGCATGTTGAGCCTACATCTTATGGGTATCTATCCCACAAAGCTATCGTGGTAGATCTGAGAGAGGAAGTGGTTGTCTATATTTGTGGCAAACCATTTGTGCTGAGAGAGCTTTATTAGCCAATAGACACTCTGAAACATGTTGGAATTAAAGGCCCTGTGGTTGAACATATGGAAGCTAGATTGAAGGAAGATATTCTTTCTGAGGCTGAACGATCAGGTGGGCGCGTACTTTTGCATTGGGAGGAGGTTAATCCTGTCACAGGCCAGTCAGACATTATAGGATATTGGGAGAACATCTCGTGTGAAAATGTCAAGACACCGGTGGAAGTGTATGCTGCTCTGAAAGATGAGGGGTACAATATTGATTACAAAAGGATACCTTTGACTAGAGAAAGAGAAGCACTGGCCACATATGTGGATGCTATTCAATGACAACTAGATGACGGTGAAGAAGGAGCACAATACTTGTTTATCTCCCATACTGGATTTGGAGGAGTTGCATATGCAATGGCTATAACTTGTCTCGAGCTTAAAGCAGAAGCACAACTGGCTTGCAAGGGATCATCTTTGGGAATGGATTATTGTACAGGCATTCCATCTCCTGAGAGTCTTTTAATCATAAGACCTTTGCATGATGAAGAGGCCTTCAAACAAGGAGACTACATGGATATTTTAAGTCTTACCAGAGTTCTAGCATATGGCCCCATGAGCAAGGCTAAGGTTGACATGGTTATTGACAAGTGTGCTACAGCAGGACACTTACTAGATGATATATTGTACCATAAAAAACAATTAATAACATGTGCTGATGAGGAACGCAGGTCGTATCTTCTTGATATGGGCATCAAGGCTTTAAGGTGTTATTTCTTTCTGATTTCTTTTAGGTCATACATGTATAGCCGCGTGACACTACATGGGACAACATTTTCCGGGGAGACTGGATTTCCTACTTGGATGCAAGCCAGGCCAGAGCTTGGCCACTTATGTGATAATCTTAAGCTTGACAAATAATTACATGAGAGCATTATCTCTATGGAAGTTTGCTCATATTGTAATCTTACTTTCTAGTTAAGTAGTTCGAATGCAGTCATCCGGGATTCCCATCTCTGTCTCATGTTGGGAAGTTGATGAACAAAGGAAAGACATTATTTGTTTCATGTAAGGAATGCAGTAATTTTTATCCAAGTTGCAGTGTAAAATATGTCAATATGTATATTTCATTGTGGTTTCTTGTGAAAATTATCGTTGTGTGTGCCATCCTAAAGGCATGAGACCATTGCAAAAATATTGAAGACTGAATGCTGTACAACGAGGCCAAACATTGCGGGATTACATTGGAGTGAATTGCAGAGAAATAATATTCTCGGGGGGAGAATCCATGTCAGGCGGAGTTAGGAATCAAAGTAGGGGGGGGTTGTTCAACCCTTTGCCCTTGATGTCAAAGGGGGAGAAATGGAAGTAGTATGTATTGCCATCAATGCCAAAGGGGGAGATTTTTATTTTATTTTATTTTTTTAACAGAAATTGAAATTTGTTTATAAATTTAAAAAAAGGCTGTAGCCCAGCCAGGCGTACAAGGAGGAATTATGAGAAAGAAGGCTGATGGCCTCAATTAAAACAGTCAGCCTTCTTAAAAGTTCTTTGAGAAATGAATCCCAAATGTTCCTGAAACTATTGCAAGAAAATTACTGCTTACAAGAGTATACTCTCACAAATTGTGAGCAGAGAAGAATACAGAAACAAAGCATTAAACCGGTGGAGAGGAGTGTCCCTTAATGAAAGGATCCAGTTTCTTCTGATAGCCCGCGTTGATGTTTGAGGCTGCTTCCTTTTCTCTACATTCTTTATTCATCTTGCGTCCTATGGTGAGGGGGGGAGAAGGGGCTGAAAAGTCTTCAGAGTCGGAGGTTTCCTCTGTTGAAGGGACCAAGGATGCCAGCCCTACCTAGGCTGAGGTCTCGCCACCCAAATCGATGGGATCTTTCTTCGAACCAAGGGTCTCAGGCATGGGGTCTTCCACGGTACCAAGGGGGGCACGCACTTCTGGAACCTCTTCTGCTGCTGGAGCTTTATTTTCTAGACCTGAACCTAGCTCCAGCGTCTCTTCAACCGCTACTGCTGCTTCTGGATCCTGGTCATCAAGTTCTTGAAGGGCTTCAAATCTGTTTTTATTAGCTGGGGTAGATTCTTCTGCGGTGGGCACCTCTGATTTGGATTCCTTTCTCCGGGGAGCCCTTCGTCGATTAGCAACTGGCTGGAAGTCTGCCCCATTGGCCGAGGGAGGAGCCACTGTCACCGGGGCTTTGGGGCAACTTTTCGCAAAATGACCGTAAACATGGCACCGGAGGCATTTGAAGGGAATATGCTCATAGTCCAGCTCTTGGATGTGACTCCAGTCTCCCAAGGTGATTTCAAGGGCTTCCGGGAGCCCTTTCTCAATATTGACCTCTACACAGATGTGCGCACAGGTGTACTGATCCCCTTTAGGCTCTGCGCTATCCAGGAAATGGCCAAGCTTGTTTCCTGTATCAGCAAGGGAGCTTTTCCCCCATAGATGAAGAGGAAGATGGGGGAGCCAGACCCAAACCGAGGCAGCGATGATCTCTGCTTCATGATTGAATTCCAAAGACCAAGGAGCTAAGAACAGCCCCCTCGATCCCATGAAGTATGGTCCAGATCTGAAGATTAGATCCCACTCTTCTTTGTTCTCAAAGATAAACACAAAATACCCTCTTCCTGCAGCACATAAAGAGATATGGGAGGGTGCCAGGGAGCTCCAACGTTCTGCTATCCATTGATCCACTACTTTGGGATTGGGCCACAGACCAGTGAACTTGCCAATGAGGGATTTTTCTGAGAGCATAAGGTCCATGCGGCATGGATCAGAAGGGGAGAGCTCCAGAGAAGGGATCTCTTCCATCTTTTTAACAAACTTGGGAGGAGGGGCGGCCTTTGCCCTAGGGCCTGCAAATCTAACAAGAACTCTGAAAGCCTACAATGGATCCATGGCCTGGCCACTGGAGGGAGAGGAATGCATGGCCATGGCGGAGGAGAAAGGCAGAAGACGCGGCTTTAAACGTTGCTCCAAAACGCAATGCAGCTTGGACGCGAACCAGGGCAGGCAGCTTCAGTGGGATGGGCCTATACACAGCCTGGAGGAGCCGCAGGGGGCCTGCACGCAGCCTGGAGGAGACGCATGGCAGCTAGGGTTTGGCCCTAGCCGCAGGAGAGCCGTCTCGTCTCATCGATCCAAATTGTGCCAAAGGGGGAGATTGTTGGCAATATGGCAAGTTCATATTGTGTAGATTGTCATTGATGGCAATGAGATGAGATAGGGGCAGCTTGTCATGTAACTTTCCGTGTAAGGGAGTGGCAACCAAGATGAGACTTAACAAATAGTTATGGAAGATGGTTCGACGTATATCCAACTGCTGTTGATAGATGGACAATTCACAAAGACAAGGTGATGTGATGAGAGCATATGATAGAATGAAGTGGGCTTATGTACATGGTTAAGAAATAAACTTGGGATGATTAAAACAAATTAAACTAATGAAGTCTTATTAAAAATAGGGAGAAGATTGAAGATTAAAAAAAAGGAAGGTTAAAAAAGTAAAAGATTAAAAAAAGAGTATAAAAGAAATAAAAGTAAAAGAAGATTAAAAAGAAAAGTAAAAAAAATGAAATAACAAAAAGTTGGATTAAAAGAATAAAAAAGAAAAAGAAAAAATGTGTTATCTCAAATCGGGTGAAAAAGTGAAAAAGAATGAAGAAAATAAAGTGGAGTAAATGTAAAAGGGTTTTGACCGCACATGGTTTTGAGAGTAAACATGTATATAGGAGCATAAAGATTAAGCATAATGTGCTAAAGTTTTATTTAATAAAACACTATGTAAAAAAATTATAAAAAAGAGAAGAGGTATATACAAGTTAAACATTGTTATAACTTAAAAACAATAGTTTACTTTTATTTTATGAAAAGACATCTTATTATGAAAAAGTATGAAGTTAAATGGAAAGACATATCATTCCATGAAAATGTACAACAAAGAAGTATATATAGAAGACATTCATTTGAAAGTGTGTCTCTTATATATTCATGTTCATATCCTAAGTATGAATTGAAGATCAGAAGCAAGATGCAGTGAAGATCAGAAGTAGAAGAGAGACCAAGAGAAGTGTGACTGCAAGTATGTATTGAAGATCAGAACTAGAAGAAGAGGATGCACTAAAGTCCAGAAGCAGATGCATTGAAGTTCAGAGGAAGATGCAGAAAAGAAGCAGTCCATGAAGATAATGAAGAAATCTAATTAAAGGGTGGAAGGGGGGAGCAAGGGCAAGTTAGTGCATGCAAGTGGGAATAGGTTCTCCCATCAGTCATAGCTGATGAAGCCTAGGTTGGCAGGGTGGAGCTAGGGCAGGTTGGTGTCTGGAAAAGGGGAGTTGGTGCTTCCTAGTCAGTCATAGCTGACTAAACAAGAGGTCGTAGCCTCATACCAGTGTGGCTTATCTATAACTAGTACAAAAAATACTCAAAGTGAGTGTATTTCTTCAACAATTTTTTTTATTAATAATTTATGTAGCATGAATAAAATGAATTAACTATGTTATCCATTATTGTTTTGCAGCTATTATAAGTCAAAATAAATTAGTTATTTTTGAATTGAATAACATTTTCTATCAGAGCGTTGATGGTGATGCATCACAAAAAGAATTTATTGAGAAAATGGGAAGGGCTGCAGATTACATGATAGAGAAAAAATCATTTTGGTTTCGTCCACATGCAAAAACATTTCTTGAAATGTGTTCCAGAAAAGAATCTCTTGAAATTGCAATTTGGACGACATCTTTGAAACAAAACACAACAAGAGTTATGAAAAAGCTGGTTTCAGAAACATTATAAGCTAAAGTTTTGTTTACATGGACTGCTTCAAATTGCAAACAACAAAAGGGAAAAAATGCCATTGATAATTCAACACAAGTTATATACAAAAAACATTTGAAAAAAGTGTGGAGAATGTATTCTCAATATGATGCTACTAACACTATTCTAGTGGATTGTTCAATGGAGACAAAGAACGAAAATCCCAAAGAAAATGTGATTATTGCCCCTTCATTTGATGGAAAGAATGAGGATAAATGGTTGATCGCTGATCTATGGAGCTTATTGGATAAATTCTACAAGGCACCCGATGTTCGAGATATTTTGAAGAATCTTCAATGACTTTTAATAGTACATTAAGATGACTGTTATTCATTTCCTCTATAAACAAAATCTTGAAGTTTATAATATAAATTCTTGGTCATTGTACATTTGATGACTTAATTCTACATGTGATGTGTTATTACTGTGTTTTATTTTATTATCAATTTAATGTCAATATTATTTCATAATACTCATATAAGGATTGTTGTTGTGTCATTATTATAAATTAACATATTATTATTTTGTTTATTTATATTGAGATATTGAGTTATAAAAAGTTAGTGATTTGAATAATAGTCTTATGTGTTTGCATAAAAATGTAGCATTCCATATTAATTAAATAATTGTATTAGGTTGTATGTATAAATTAACGTACAATTACTATGTTTGAGCAATTGCAGTTTATTTATAAATTACGACTTAATTGATCATTATAACTCTTACAAATCAGTGATTTGAATGTTAGTTCAATGTTATCATATGAAATTTTCTTATTTCTTAGAATTTAAAAAATGGAAAATCATATCAGGTTGTATGTAAAAATTACCTATAATTAGCTTGTTTAATTGAAATTTAAAAAATTGTAAATCTAGGTGGTGTGTATAAATTAACATATAATTGGTTTGAATTGGACCATTGTAACTATATTTTTAAATTGTGATTTGAACTTCATTGCAATGTGCTTATATGATTTTTTCTTATAATTTCTTGAAAATTAAAATATCGTATGAGGTTGTATGTAAAAATGAACATATAAATAGTTTGCTTGATTTAAACTTAAAAACTGTAAATTTAGGTAGTCACGTAGATATTAACATATAATTAGTTCAAATGAATTCGACTATTGTAATTATATTTTTAAATTGTAGTTTATCTCATTACAATTCTTAAAAATTAGTGATTTGAGTAGTAGTTGAATGTGTTTGTATAAAAAAACTATTCCACGGAAATTACTTTTATTTTTTTCATTAAGTTGTTTGTTTGGGAGTGGAAATAAATTGGATATGTTTTGATGCCATTAAGCAATGAAGTTTTGAAATGAAAATATGTTAATGTTATATATGTGGCAGCAATGCAGATGGGAGTTAATATCAGTCGGAAGATCTTACTGATCTTTGAAATGGAAGGAGTATTCTTCTCGTCATATTCCAAAGATGAAACAAGTTGTCAAATTCAAAGAAAACCAGATTGGGAGCTTGGTGTTAGATCCTACTTTTGTATGCCTTTTCAATTAGAAGTATTAAAATACTGCCTAAAACATTATGATGTTGCGATATGGATGTCAAATGTTATTAACAAGTACATTTGACAAGTACTTGAAAAATCAAATATTGATACAAGTGACTTTGAATTCATATGGGATAGGTCCCATTGTCACTTGCAAACAAAATCCAAATCATGTAGTATGATACAGTTTTATGAGAAAAGGCTAAGCGACGTGTGGTCCCAATATGGAAATAAGTACACAGAATCAAATGTATTGCTAATAGATACATCAAATCCTACTTCTCAATTCCTCGAATATCGGTCAAACTGTATCTTAATAAAGGCTTATAGGACATGAACACGATACTTGGCTTGTGCAAGTTCTATTCCCCTTTTTAAAGACACTTCATCGTATCAAACAGAAACACAACTACATTCAAATGTTCAATAGAACATTGAGTTCTTTGTATTAAGTGAAGATATTATTTTATGGAAATTTGTTGACGATTACATTGCAATATTTCAATACAAGTTGGACACATTTTTTGGTGAATTAATTTGTATGATTTTATAACTTTTATAGATAGATGATAATTGACAATGATATATAAATACAATTATTAGTATTATTAATGATTGCTTTTAGACTGACAAGTTTTTGCATCATACAACACTTGATTTCCCCATTCAAAATATTTTCTAAATTTGTGCTCTTAAATCAACTATTTGTAATTTAAATAATCTCATAAAAGCCAACAAGGAATGAAGTTCTCTTTAGTTTTATTTATCTATATGTATTAATACAAGTGCATTACAACACTTGATTTCCCCATTCAAAATATTTTCTAAATTTGTGCTCTTAAATCAACTATTTGTAATTTAAATCGTCTCATAAAAGCCAACAAGGCATGCATTAAACTCTCTTTAGTTTTATTTATCTATATGTATTAATACAAGTGCATTACAACACTTGATTTCTCTATTCAAAATATTTTTTAAATTACATACTCTTAAATCAATTATTTGTAATTTAAATAATCTCATAAAAGCCAACAAGGAATGAAGTTCTCTTTAGTTTTATTGATCTATATGCATTAATACAAGTGACACATAAATTTTGAATTAAACCTCCATCTATATAAAAGCACATTTCTTACAAAAAATATTACTTCAATGATAATGAGTGCTAAGTGTACTAGAATTTAGATTAAAGCATGGTGAGTCATAGATGAATGATTTTGAAAGGTATAGGAATTTGATTTCCCGATCTATAACTTATTGTACATGTGTATTCTTAAGTTAATAGTTTATAATTGCAATAATCTCATATAAGCCAACAAGACATGAAATAAATTATTGACTGTTATTAGCCTATATTCATTAATATGAGGAGTTTATCAATGCAATATGTAATTTTTGAAATAAAACCCCATATAATTGAAGTTCCAATTGTTTTAAAACAAAAAATTAATTGCTAATGAGTGTTAAGTGGTATTAAGGGTAGTACGAGATTGGTCATAAGTGAGTGACATTGAACTATAAGAAATTTGATTTCTCATTTCATTTTTTTGTAAGTTTGTATTATTAACTCAATTACGATTAATTGAAAAAATCTCATAATAGCCAACAAAGCATGAGATACGCTCTATCTTTTATCTTCTTGTATGCATTAAATGAATGTATAAATGTGATATGTATTTTTTGGAATAAAATACAATGTAAAAACATTCAACAAGTAGTTGAAAAATCAAATACCGATACAAGTGACTTTGAATTCATATGGGACAGGTCTCATTGTCACTTGCAAACAAAATTCAAATAATGTACTGTGATACAATTTTATGAGAAAATGTTAAGTGATGTGTGGTCCAAATATGGAAATAAGTACGAAGAATCAAATATATTGCTAATAGATACATCAAAGCTTACTTCTCAATTCCCCGGATACCGGTCAAATTGTATCTTAACAAAGGCTTATATAGGACATGAACATGATACTTGGCTTGTACAAATTCTATTCCCCCTTTTTAAGACACTTCATCGTATCAAAGAGAAATGCGACTACATTCGAATGTTCAATAGAGCATTGAGTTCTTTATAGTAGGTGAAGATATTAATTTTTAGAAATTTGTTAACACGTACATTGCAATATTTCAATACAACTTGGACACATTTTTTGATGAATTAATTTGTATGTTTTTTAAAATTTTATAGATAGATGAGAATTAACAATAATATTTAAATACAATTATTAATATTATTTATGATTGCCTTTAGTTTGACATTTTTTTGCATCATACACCACTTGATTTCCCCATTCAAAATATTTTTTTAATTTGCGTTCTTAAATCAAATATTTGTAATTAAAATCATCTCATAAAAGCCAACAAGGCACGCACAAAGTTTTGTAAATGTGTATTCTTAAGTTAATAGTTTATAATTGCAATAATCTCATATAAGCCAACAAGGCATGAAATAAATTATTGACTTTTATTTGCCTATATTCATTAATAAGAGGAGTTTATCAATGCAGTATGTAATTTTTGAAATAAAGCCCCATATAATTAAGGTTGCAATTGTTTAAAAACACAAAATTTATTGCTAATGAGTGCTAAGTGGTATTAAGGGTAGTACGTGATTGGTCATAAGTGAGTGACATTGAACTATAAGAAATTTGATTTCTCAATTAATTTTTTTTGTAAGTTTGTATTACTAACTCAATTATGATTAACTGAAATAATCTCTTACAGGCCAACAAAGCAAGACATATGTTCTATCTTTTATCTTCTTATATGCATTAAATGAATGTATAAATGTGGTATGTAATTTTTGGAATAAAATACAATGTAAAACCATATAATTAATTGATAATGAGTACTAAGTGGACTATTTAGACTCATTCGATATGTGCCATAAATAAATTCAAAAGAGCATGGGGTCATATATAAAGTTCAACTAAAAGATTTGAAAAATATGTTTCAACATCTATTTCTTCGACATTTAAAAATCTTATCATTTCCTTTGCCTTTTGGTGAAAGTAATTCTCGGCCATGATTGGTTGGAAATATTACATCAAGTTATGTTTTTTTTAGACTTGAAAACATGAAGAGATTGATACCCCTTCCTTACATACATCTCTTTGAAGACCCTTACAAAGTGGACTCCACTGCGCACTCCTGACGTTGGATTTTAGAAGACAATTTCTTACTTCAATCCACACTAGATATCTAAAATATTGAATTCCCACATAAATGCACTATCTTGATATAGTTGGTCAACTCCTCATAACAAAACAAGAAATGAGAAGGATCATTTGGGAATACATTTACAAGAAGTACATACATGTTACTTAGCTAGATTCCATTTAGGGGTTTAAACCCAAAATGAACTTCTATATAGATCAATTTGAACATGGGGATTTAAATAGATAACCTTAGTGTCATAATAACATGTACCTTATACCAGTGGATGCATGCACTCAAGATGGTACCTCTAGGGTAGTTCCTGGTTTAATCACATAGGCTTATAGTCGAGATAGAGCAATGGTGTTGAGCCTTCCATAGATACCTAGACCAGTGGTGCCTAACATCAATATACATAAGGGATTCCCTAAAGCTCATATCTTTCTTTCGCAAATGATCTCCCTTACCAAAAACCACCAAGATGATTTCCTATTTCTTGGTGCTACCTAGAGGCAATTCTAAGAGGCAAGAAAATCACAACATCATCTCAACTTCTAGACTAGTGAAGCAATGTAGATGAGGTACCTTTC
>LPNX010614536.1:124448-142514 GCA_001517045.1 Pseudotsuga menziesii | reverse complement strand
CAAATTAAATGAAATAAATAAAATGTTTACAAAAAAATTCAATGTCATAGAAGTCCTTGTAATAGAATTTTTCTAGATTTCTTGAAATAGGTGTTAAAAGCATTGCAATTAATAGGTACCCACCATTATTGTATAATGCCTTCTTCATCTTCTACAATCAAAATGGAAAATTAGTACCGTGCTATTATTATTCATGTATAGATCAGATCTGAAGTAACAGTGAGGAAAATAAAAATTAAATTATAGTGCATCCTAGATTAAAAAATTACATCCACGCATCGGCTGAAGATGACTTTTAGTTTCTTTTATTTTGAGCCTCTACATCTTCTTTGCTCGAAACTATTTTATCTTACTTGGTATATATGCGGTTGTATCCTTATCCGTGAGGACTTTGTTTTCGATCGACTCTGAAGAATGTGTATACTTCTAGAAACTCAATGTGGCATCCCATTTATGTTGCATTTCTTCATTCCTTTCCCATCCCTTAAATGACGCCGATGTGAAATAAAAAGAAAATAATGGTTGTTAATTACTATATATTAGAATGATATTATGAAATCACAATCACATTTGGTCATTTGGATTGTCACATTCATCATTTAAACAATTTCTATTAACAACTATTTTTCTAAGCTATTGTTATTATTCTACCTCCTAGAAAAAATATTCTACCTTCGCCACACTTTTTTGGTGTTTCAATATATGAACAATTGTTGGCATATACGTTATTGTTAATACAATATCATTTTAGAAGTGTTCTATTTGAATTCCATTTTATTGTTCGTGTCGAATACTGACAAAACATTAGAATTCATTTAATGACTTTCCTGATATCCATGTGTTTTGCATATTCCTCTCTAGGAAATGGATGCAAATAACTGTTTCAATGATTTCATTCACTTTATACAAAATTTCCAGAGAAAGAGAATATTTCACACGTCTTCAGGATCAGATATCCTTGAGTTATGGATTCGATGTCTCCTCTTTGAAGACATGCTTTTGTTTTTGTAAAAAATGGAGAAAGCCCTAAAATAAAAAGACGCTATTTGCAAAATAGTTGGTGTAAATGTAAATCCATCTTGTATATGCCATGGTGTTTGGTATTGAAAGGAAATGCTTGCATCCATATTTATCTAGGGTGTTGATGCCTACACACATTATAGGTTTTGTAATCATTGTGTTCTTTGTTATTAATAAACAATATGAATAAATAAATATAGTACATGTCTGCAAATTCTTTTTTTTACAGAATGGCCATACTTGTGATCCATGTTGTTCAAATGTTCTTTACCACATCGATACAGCATTGCTATGGTTGAATCAATTAGAAATGAAGTGTTTTTTACTGTTCACATACATTTCATTGGGAAATGTCTTTGCAACAATTGCTGATACTTTTATATTTCTTCATATATGGTTCTTAATTCACATGTGCTTCGTCAAAAAATGTTATAGCAGGATAATCTTATGGATTTCGATCTAACTGTTTGGGAGGCATTTCCATCTCAAATTATGGAGATGATATTGCTGTAGCTCCCGATTTCCATTTTGATTCGATTTACTATTGTTTCAAAAAATTGGTTTAATGTTTTTCACCCCCCCTCGTTTCTCTCTCTCCGGTGACAGAATCCCAAGAAACAAGAAGGGTTTATGATTCACCTCTTTAATGATTGTATCAGTGATGTTGTTGGAGCTTAATTTAATGACCATGGGACTATATCTCAGCTGGCAATTCCATTTATGAGACAAAGATACATTATAGATTGTTCTGTGCAATCCATGATGCTTTTGTATTTGCATACATCATCTCTATATACATCCAATTATTTCATCATGAATCCCTTTACAAAGAAAGTTAGAAAGATTCACCGTATATGCATTGGTCCATGGGTTTTTGTCTCTTCCAGGTAAAACAAGTGATGGAAAATATGTTTGGGTTGTGCTTAAACATGATATTGAGACACCACATGGTGGCAATGGAATATTTTACATTTCTAGCAGTTTACATAGGCCTTGGAACAGAACCTTGGAACAGAACCACACCTCCTTATGGTCACATTCCACCGCCCATAATGCAAATTTTCTTGAACAACACAATATGGTGCCTGGATTTGAACGAAGATCATGAATAATTCCCTAAGTATGGGTACTCTATCTATTCATTCGATCTTTTGATAAATCAATGGGCCTTTTTGTTTGTTCCACTTTTTAATATACGCTCTATGACATTGGTGATATATAAAGAACAATTAGTAGTTATCATCAATTGTGGTTCAATTATTGTATGGTCAATTGAGGAAGTTCAAGATTTTGACTTTGGTGAACCGCATATGGAATGGAGTTACCACTGCTTTGAATATGGATGGGGCTTCAAGTGGACTTGCTTACAAACAATCTTTGCCAATATAAATGCAACATGTGCAGGCTATCTTCCTTTCAAATTTTTAAATAGAAAGCTGTTTATGTGTGATTATGGTCGAGTTGTTGTGATCCTTTATGATATATTGATCGACTCATATTGTGTTGTAAATTCTCCAACTTTTAGTTTCCTACAAGCCATGGGGTTTTCGTTTCCTTTTTTGACCCATCTGATGATGTCATGGGAATTCCACTGATCTACACTTTCATCCCAAGTTTGGATTTTTTTGACGACATCTTCCCTTTAGCCAGGGATATTGTCACATAGAAACTTGTCATTAAGGGATTTTTCTATTTCTATGTAGAGTTGAACGATGGTCGCAAAATGTTGAACTATGATTGTTGCTTATGTTACTATCTAATTTTTTGAATGAATACCATATATGCATTCCCCAGATGGCATATCAATCTACTACAAAGAGGAACACAAAACACAATCTATCTACATTCCCCTCGAAAAATGTCCAAACAGATGCATGGGAATATTAGAGCCGTAAACAAGATGAGAACAGTGCCAATGTCTGGATAGGTCACCAACAAGTGAATTAGGTATTGAGCGATGAAATAAAATGTTTAAAAATAAAACCGCTGGATTTGGAAGAAAGGGTGAGCTACATTGAAGGGGACAAGAACATTGTAGCAGACCATGGAGGCATACCAAAAACTAACAAAAATACAGTGACTTTTAACTTCCTCCATCATTAATATACAAGTAACAAATCCTCGATACAAGACAACACAATAATTACGGAATGCGTTGTCAAACCTCAAAGTTATCATGTCCATGATAGTTAAATTTCCTTTCTTGTTTTATGCAGTTGAAAGATTGAAGCTTTACTCTATTTCAATATTGTTATCCGTGAATGAAGTTGCAGTACTACGCTTATTTAGTAGTTTGTCAACAATGTGGAAAAAAAAATTCTATCAAATGTAGTTGAATAAAAAAAATTTACATTTTCAACTATGCGTTTCTACTTTTGAAAGAAAAAAATGATGCCTTTATTTTGTTTGTAATTGGCAGTACTATGCTGTGGTTTCTTTTTCATTTCTTTCACCATGTTAAATGGCAAGTAAATGTGGCCGTGTTCAATTCAAGATATCGCACTACACTATTGATATTTTTTTTTTAACAGAAACAGAAATGAGAAATATATTAACAGGCTATGCACAGCCATTCATTACAGCAGAAGGAAGAGATATAATGCTGGCAGATCAAAATTGCTGCACAGCTGGCATGTCTTGAAAGTTTCCAATAAAACAGAGCATATGATCTTTCCATAGTTACAAAATTTGCGGGTAGTAAATACCCTCACAAACTGGCTATAGAGCAAAATGCAGAAAAACATGACCCATACAAAATTGCAAAATTAAACGAGAGACATAAGTTAAATGCCTGTCATAGCCCTGGGCTGCAGAACCGATTCTTCATCCATGGTTTGACCACCTGATTCATTAACTCCTTTGACCCTGCTTTCCTGGTTCATTGAGATGAACTTCTCAAGTTCTTCCTCTATTCGTTTAACCCTTCCCAGCAGATCGAGCATGTTGCTCTCGAGATCGTCTGTTCTAGCACCAAGATTGCTGATATCAAGCGATATGCGACTCATAGTTTCACTCATGCCTTTAATTTCCTTGGCCATTTCTTTATTGTCCATCACCCCTATGGTTGTCATCTCGTGCAGCCTGTGAAGATTCTTCTTTATGTCCATCAACCCAGCATTCTCACCATAATGAGCCATCCCTCGAGAGTCAGCCGTAATTGCTATTCGGGAGAACTGAATATGTAGAGGATAATCTGTACTGTCCTAGTTCTCACCACAGCACCCTGTAGAAACACTCCAAAGGTCGACAATTTCTTGTTGCAGAGCAGAAACACTGAGACTGTTTGAGCAATACAACATTCCCAAGGCCTATTTCTACCAGCCAGAGCAAAGGCAGCCTAAAACCTTGTCCAGACTGTCTTCTCGAAATGGAGAAGTATCTACGAGACTACCGGTGCCCCAGGATGCTGAGGGATAACTACAATTACATGAGAAGAGGACAGTCAGAGCGAGGCGCTCTTTAACAAAGGCTCGAATTAGGGGGAGCTCATGCCAAGGGATTCCCTGCAGTCTCCCACTCCCCACTCCATCTACCACGTTCAGCAAAAAATTCACAGAACCAGGAGAACCGTGACCCAAATCCAGTAGGTTGCTATGAAGCGAGTCTAAGCAATGAGGCGACATAGTGAAAGGTAAAGAGAGCCACCGACCGTGCGAGAGAAGAGGGCAATAAATTGGAGGCCTGTGAGGCTTTAACTCCTCTGCTGCCGAGAGAGAATGATCCATCCACGTGGCCTGCAAAGGAGAGCATGCAGGACTTAACATTGAAAGCGAGGAGCCGCCAAGAAAAGAGTTGAAGTGATGGCCAGCTGGAGGGAGGGCAAAAAGAAGGCGGTTGAGGGAGGGGTTAGAGAGAAGGAAGGGGGGGATGAGGGGGGGAAAGCTAGAAACGGGGGAAAGGAAAACCAAGGGGAAGGAAAGAAGATCATACAAACACCAATAGATTTCTCCAAAAGATAAGGACTCCAATTTAAAGATTTGCATGAGAAGGCGAGGAGGAGTACTAAAGCTTCTCGTCATGGAATGAATTTTAGAGAGGGAGGATCGCCATCCTGGCTGTAGAGGCCTTGAGAGATACTGGCACCTATGTTAGCCATGATATCTGCTTCTTTATTATTTTGACGAAGAATGTGGAAAACCTTGAAGGATTGAGGCAAAAGAAGCTTAGATTTTTTATATAATCGACGACATTTGATATCTCCCGTAGGATACCCATTGATCATCTTATAGATGACGTGCCTGGAGTCGCCAAATATCAGGACCTTCCGGAGATTTTTGTCTCGTGTGAGATGGAGACCCTGGAGAAGAGCCATCCATTCAGCTTCGTTGTTGGTTCTGGAGCCAAGACCCCAGGCAAATCTTTGTTCCACTTGTCCTCCGGGATCCAACAAGATCCCACCCGCTCCTGCCACCCCTTACACTATTGATATTGTTATCACTCAAAACTTATAATATTTGTTTCCCAAATTGTCAAAGTGCATATTCAATTATGACATACTTTCAACAAATATAGCGACGAACTTTTAATATAATAAAGATTTATTTTTACCCTATGATTTTACAATCATAAAACAATGGAGACCAACTTTTCATATACAGACAGAATTTGCATATAATAAAGAAACAGTGCGGAAAGCTTGTCATAGATCCACAAACATTTCATATAGCGAGAAAAGTTTGATACGAATAATGTAACTACTCTAATGCCATTCATGAAACAATTTCAACAAAATTTTAATATTGTGACAAACGATGACTACAAACTTTTAATACACCATCTAACTTTAAATACAGCGACAAAATGTTGATACAATCACCAAAATTTGGAATTAACCATAAAACCATACCGAGCAACTTTTCATATTGGGACGAACTTGTGAAATAACAACAACTTTTTTAAATTCATCATAAACCCATAGAATTTTGATATACCAACAAACTTGACATATATGGACAAAGTTTTGATTTTGCAAACAACTCTTTATGTAGCGACATACTTTTCGCTTAATCATAAAACATGGAGACAATCTTTTAATATAATGTGGACCTTTTTAGGGTAGCCACAAATTAGATATAGGGACAAACTATTCAGTTAAGCATAAAACCATTGTGAGAAACATTTCATGTAGTGGCAAACTTTTTTTATGGAGAGAACCTTTTGATAAAGCGGCAAAACTTTTGACATGAGAAATAAACCATAGTGCCCCACTTTTAATATATGGACAAACTTTACATATAGAGACTAACTTTAGATGTACCGAGTAAGTTGTCATATACCGAAAAACATTTCATAGATCACGACACCTTTTCTCTATACCTTGAAACGTTTCATACATTTGTAAAACCATAGCTTCAAGCCTTTTAATATAGCAACACAGTTTTTCTATAGCACCAAACTTTCGGTAAAAAAACACTTTACAAAGCGAAAAAAAAATTCTAGCATCTTTTAATGTAGAACCACTCATTGTATATACCGACCAAATTTTGGTATAGTGAGAAATAGCGACATACTTTTCAAATAGTACCAAACTTATGATATAAAGACAAACTTTTCTTATAGTGACAACCTTTTAGTGTCATCATAAAACCACAGAAACCACACAAACTTGTGACATACTTAGAAAACCATAGCAACTAATGTTTACTTTATCGACAAAGTTTCCATATTGCGAAAAGCATTTTATACAGTGACTAACTTTTGCTATATCGACATATTTTTTTATATAGTGCCAAGCTTTTGCTATAGCGACAAACGTTTGGTGTCATCATAAAACCATAGCAAGAAACGTTTGATACAAATAATGTTACTACTATAATGCCATTCATGAAACCATTTCGACAAAATTTTCATATTCTGAAAAACAATAACGACAAGCTTTTAATATAGGCTCTAACTTTTAATGCATTGCCAAACTTTTCATACAATCGCCAACATTAGAAATTAATCATAAAACTATATCAGGAAACTTTTCAGTTTGGGACAAAATTTTGAAATAGCGACAATGTTTTTTTATTTCATCATAAAGCCATAGCGACACTTGTACTATATTGACAAACTTCTGGTATAGCGACAACCTTTTCATATAATCATAAAACCATGGCGCCAAACTTTTCCTCTAGCAACAAACTTTTTATATACAAACAAACTTCTGATATAATCATAAAACCATCGTGACAAGATTTTGGCATAGCATCAAAATTTTCTTATATCGAAAAATTTTACATATATCGACAAACTTTTGTCTTTGCGAACAACTCTTTATATAGCGACAAACTCTTGACTTATTCATAAATCATGGTGACGATATTTTAATATAGCGACAACCTTTTGATATAGTGACAACTTTGATATAGCAACAAACTATTCATATATTCATAAAACCATTGCCACAAACATTTCATATAATGCCAAACTTTTTATATGGCCACAACCTTTTCATAAAGCGGCAACACTTTTCAGCTTAACCTAAAGCCATAGCGACCCACTTAATATAGTGACAAACTTTACATATACCGACTAACGTTAGATCTACTGACAAAGTTTTCATATATCAACAAACGTTTTGTAGATCGCGACAAAAATTTTCTATACCTTCAAAAATAGCAACCGTGACTGTCACGTTGAACATTACAGTCAAGGAAACTATGGTCAATAAACGCAACAATGTTAAGCATGCCCAAGTATGGTCATGCCAAGTACGTCAAACAATATTGACACCTTGGTCTAACATGCTGAACCACGATAACCATGTCTATAATATCACAATCATGTCAACCACGACCATGGTATCGTAATCATGTCAACCATGCCCATGGTCTGACAACCAAGTCAACCATGTCCATGGTATACAAACTAGATGAAGCAAGGTATGACATGACCATGGGTGACCATGTAATTTGTGCTTTGCATGACTATGTTCAAGTATTGTCATCCTTGCTTATGGATGTCAACCATGGTTGATTGTGGTCAACTTGGTCAATCATGGATGTCATGATGGTGGTCTTGACTACATCATGTCAAAGATATGCTTCCCATTTCTAGGTTGACCATGTGTTCAAATAGGCTCAAAATAAGTAACCATGTCATCGTCAACCATGGTCCTATTCATCGTTGCACATGGCCAACCATGGTCAACCATGGTTAATAGTTATGGTTGACCATAGTGTCCATCTTTAAGCATGGGTATGGTCGACCATGTCAACCATACCCAAGAAATTCATTTCCAGAAAAATTTATTGTGAGTAAATGAAATAAATATTCAAAAAATAAAATATTATACAAAAACATGTTTTCTAAAACTATATTTTTTTAATGTTTATGTTTAAATAAAATAATTTCAATATTTTTTTCAAAATAATATTACAAAAATAATTATTCATTTGTTTACTATAGAAAATAAATTTATTTTTATTTTTTTCCCATATTATTTTATCACACTATTATACATGACTATAAAAATTTAGAAAATAATATTGTTTCCCTTTTATTTTAATAATAACACTACTACTAATAAGATGATGATGATTATTATTATTATTATTATTATTATTATTATTATTATTATTATTAAAGATACAATTTAATAATTTTAATATAACCATAATCACATAATCATAGGTGCAATCATCATCATCATCATCATCATCATATTTATTATTATTATTATTATCATTATTATTATTAAATATTACTACTAATAATATTACTAATTATTATTATTAGTTTTATTTGTTTTATTATTAGTTTATTATTGACAAAATAATTTAACAATTTTAAGGGTACCATAATCACATAATCATAGGTATAATAATATTAATACTAATAATTATAATAATAATAATACTAAAAATAATAATAATATTTATTATTATTATTATTATTATTATTAATGTTAATATTAGTAATAATAATTATATGATTCAATATTTAATTTCTAAATAATAATAATAATTAGAATAACAATAATATTAGTACTATTATTTCCGTAACTAGCACAACAACATAAAATGTTGTTGGTATAAGTGGATTCGCTTCATTTCCTTTCCCATCTCTTAAATGAGGCATATGGGTATACACCAACAACATTTTATGTTGTTGTCCTAGTTTTAATTGGTTTTTGAAAACTATAATTAATGATGAAGCTTTATCACTCTTTTTAATATTAAATATATACATAACTAAAAATAAAAATATCTCTTTTTTTATTAAATATATTTATATGTGTATATATAATAAAAAATAGTAATCATAAGAGAAATAAAACTCTAAAAAGAAGTGTCCACTATTTTAAAATACGTTTACATATTATGAAATAATACCTACTAATATAGTAAATGGCTACACCTCCATTTATTTTGTATACTTAGAAAGAATATTGAATCGGAGGACTACTGTACACTTCTTTCACGTGAAGAACTAGTCATGGTAAGGCGATGGCTAAATACTGGACAGACTTTCCCTCGGGAGGGGAGCTTTTCTCTCGGGAGGGGAGCCTGTCCAATGTACACCGATGGATCGGTGTACATTGGACAGGCTCCCCTCCCGAGGGAAAGTCTGTCCAGTATTTAGCCATCGCCTTCATGGTAATCAAAAGCCTTTTAAGTGTGTCTGTCAATTTAAAAAAAATAAAACTATTCATTTGTATAATAACCGTCAAATTTTCATTTAAAAATATTTAGAATTCAACTATTCATTTGTATGATAACTGTCGTCAAATTTTCATTTAAAAATAAGAGAATTCTCTCCGTCTTCTTATCCTTATCCATATTGTTAAATGGGAAGATCTACTCTAAGACTCATCATACTCCAAACGACTTTGAGAAAATATAAGACCACCAAAAAGATAAATTGAATATCGCACTGGCAGAGTTTATGCTTCAATAAACTAATCTGCTCATCAAATTTCCACACTTTTCCACAGGAGGACATAAAATGTTATGGAGCACAACCCTTGTGAACCCAAAATCTGTATGAGTTTGAAACATTATCAAGAGGCTCCTACGATTTCAAGAAGCATGCAGGGTGTCTCTGCCCGTTATAGCTCCCTAGATCAATCTCGGGTCGTTCTCCACAAACTGTATGCAAAAATAAATAGCTCTTTGAAAGAAAGAAGGGCATAACAAACAAACAAAAAAGAATTAACCTGCTGTATGCAAAAATACATAGCTCTTTGAAAGAAAGAAAGGCATAACAAAAAATCATTAACCTGTTAGCTATGGGACCTTTTTTTGATCAAATGGTGAAGAGACGACAACAGGTTGGTGAAGAGTCCGGGACAAATCGTGAGGGAGGGTAAAACATATGCGACTGCTACATATTTAATTGCAAGAATACTAATGCATAAAATTAAAAACACTTTTAATTAATGATGATAAACAACATATTATATTAGAAGTGTAGTATTTATAATAATAATTGTATGAATAAATAGACTGCTATAGATGCACTCTTCAATTATCCACTCGTACTTCCCTTTGAGGGAGTTATAGGGAAGATTTTCACCGTCAAATTTTTTATTTTTATCTATTTTATTTTTATTTTTGGTGCATATGTATAGGAATTGTTTTTATGTAACTTGTTAATTGGACCATTACCACTTAGTTATTTTTGTATTTACAGTATTTAAGAATTATTATTTTTTCTATTAAAATAAATAAATATAATTAATTTAAAATATGGAATAATGAAAAAGTTTTTTTTAATATATGGTTTTGAATAATTTGATATTGATTAATTTCAAAACTATATATTTTATAAAATGATAAAATAATTTAATTTTGAGTTATAATAATATAAACTTTTGTTGTATAAAATTTGAATATGATGATGATGTTGGTGGTGGTTAGTTCCTCCCGTGAGACCAAACATTGGGCCCTAAAGAAATGGATTATTTAGTTTGTTTTAAAATTGTATTTTTATGCTCAAAGAGCTTGGACAAGAGTGTCACGAGCTCACTATAATTTTGACAAGTTAAAAGGCTAAGAAGTTCCGTATTGCAACAAAGATTATGAAATGGAGATCTAATGTGGGTGTACGTAGGGAACTCTAAGAGGAAGTGATTTTCATCCTCAATGTTCATATTCTCACAGAGATGGCAGATCCTTTCCTCCCATGGTGTTTTAGGAAATGCCGAGTGACCTGTTTCACTATGGAGCTTATGAGAGTTCGTTCTTATCTTGGCTTAATTTTTTTTTTTCTTTTAACTAGTTAAAATATGTCACCTATCTTGGCTATATTAATTTTTTTTCTTTGACATATGCATCATTCACGCAATGATCAACCCCTAGTCCATTGGCGTCAATGTAGAACTCACAAAAACATGCATACTTCCTTATTTCAATGGAAAATATGTTGCCCATGTCTTTACTACACACTGAATGTAGTTCTCTCGTACCACGTATGGTCTCGCAATACCATGGCATGGATCTATTCACATCGCCAAGGGAAACATCCCAAAAAACTGCATCAAATAAAAAACATCATATATATATATATATATATACACACACAAACATATTTATCAAATTCCAATTAAGTTGTTGTTCCTACCTATGCACCGGCCTTGCTTGTTCATGACCTTAGTGAACCAAATCTTGTGTGCACCAATCAACTACTTTTGCTGAGCACTTGACTCAAGATGCACTATGACTCATTTGGTACCTCCGAAGTGCTCGTTTCATGCATGCACCTGCGCCATCATGTTCACCCTTTTTGTTTCTTGTTTCAAAAAATATTCTTGTGTCGAATACCTGTCTCTTTGTGAAGACGACTCAACCAATAAAATGAGCGTGCTAATTTGAACTGCTCTGCACACCCATATGACCAAATCCAATGTTCTGTAAATACACCCCATTCTTTTTGAATGAATCATAAATCAACCCAAAGCAGTGTTGAACAAACAACGTATCATGCTCATGATCATCACTAACATAAAAATGGTATTCCTTGATCACATCGTGTGACTAAGGAGTGCTATCCCTACCATCAATGCTCGCCTGAGCATGTCTATACAATACATGTACGAAGATGGACACCTATTTGGAGTGATAATACTCACTTTGTATCTCTCTCTGAGGAGCAAATGTGTAATTCTCAGCAAAGTCTACCAACGATAGGATTGTGCTTGGCTCAAAAACCTCACGAGAATGTCCACCTAGACCTATGGGAGTGTTTAATGTATTTGTAAATCTGACATTGAAACTTTTCCATGAAGTCTAAAATAGGAATATCATCCTCGAGCAACTTGATCCTCTTAGATAGAACATGTGAAGAAGATGATGGATTCATGGAGACACACTCATATGTCTTCCACTTAACTATGATATCTCACAATCCAGGGTGTGTTGGATCGATAGGAAACTTCCTATGGAACAATGCCAGATCACCACATTCATGGCATTTTCTAAAACCTACACACCTTTTAATGAAAACACATTTTCAAGATTCCTATTGCATAGAATCATAGAAATAAAATCTTGCACTGTGTGAGGAGCTGGTTCACCATCCCAATGGTTTTTGCAAAAATCCACAAACAATAGTATAACTAGAATTCAACGTGGCATCGACAACAACAAGTGTCATAAATTGTATTTGGCCTAATATACCATGATTTCAACTTACTGAACATAGTAAATGAGAGCTAGACACCAGGATTTGATTCTTTGAATTCCTCGAACAAAGCAACTCATGTCATCTCCATAACATGCTTGAAATGCTCCTTACAAATGCCTCTACCATAATGTTGTCGTAGGACATATTTTCGATCTGGTATAGCACGAGAATGTTTGTTCCAATACTCTATCACCTTCTCTCTGATGCCCTCTTCCATCTTGTCTTTATATGCTTCTCTACGTATAAGATCCCAACAAGCAGCTTCATCATTTTCATCTATATTTACCCTAAATTTAGTGTATTTGTGCAGTGTTTTTCTTGAAACGTGGAGCAGCTTTGACATTGTTGTGACCATTCAATTTCTTGAGGTTCTTCATGACACAATAGCAGTTGTAATTTCCCTATGTGCAGTGTTGATATTAGTTTTTCTTGACTTTTCAAATGTAGATAGTGCAGTTGTTACATTTTCTGTTACATTCTCACATGTGCACGTATTCATAATTATAATGAAATTCTAAATAATTTAACATATATATATATATATATATATATATATATATATATATTATGAACTAGAACACTATGAAATTGAATATATAAGAATATGCAATATGAAATTAAATATGAATATGTGAATATGAAATTATACAATTTACATACAATTATGAATAAATATATATGAATTCATATATGCACATACAACGTATATAAGTTTATGAATTAATTACAAAATTACAATTTCACAAAATAATAATTAAATTCTAAACAATTTAACATGTATATATATATAAATTATGAACTAGAACACTATGAAATTGAATATGTGAATATGCAATTTATGAAATTATATGAATATGTAAATATGAAATTATACAATTTACATATAATTATGAATACGTGCACATACTCAATATTGAATTGCAACTTCTTTTCTGTTACATACTCAAGATTGAAAAAAATAGCAATCTTGAGATGAAAAGAAGTTGCAATTCAACCTATAATACGTGCACATACTCAACCTATAATTCTCCAATTATAGGTTGAATTGCAACTTCTTTTCATCTCAAGATTGCTATTTTTTTCCTCTTTCTTTCTCTATCTTTCTCTCGTATTTCTTCGGTGTTGCTTTGATTCCTAGAAGATATTTTACTTTGATGCTTTTTGCTTCCCATTGTGATCAAGATCAACAATCCAAATTCATACCTACAACAATATCTAAACACAATACACAATTTTTTCAAATAGGATAGTCAATTTTGAAAGATAAAATTAGTAACTTGTTTATCTATTATGTTTTATGTTTATATAGAATTTTGTTAGAGAATTTGGGTGAGAAATGAGGTTAGGAGGGTGGTTGGAATGACATTAATGCCATCAATACCTAAGTCCATTCCCAGACATTTTTGTATGATTTTTTTTACAAAAGATGGACCTCGATCGTGGTCATAGCTCGATCGAGGGTTGTAGAATTACCTCGATCAAGGGTTTAACAAACCCTTGATCGAGGGTTTGATTAAACTCTCAATCGAGGGTCCATTAAAACCTCGATTAAGGTATTTAAATACCTCGATCAAGCTTCATACCTCGATCAAGGGCCTGAAAAATAGATAATTAGCCCTCTTACAGGAAAATCAATGTTTTTATGTGTCTTCTAGGGTGTAAGCCCTGCCATTGATGGCACACAACTGAGCGGAGTTCATACCGATAGATTGGTCACCAAATCCTCTGCCCATTGAGATATCATGCATGCGTTTTAGCATTCATATGGTTTTTTTTTAATTAGTTCTAAAACTTACACTTAGAAAAATAGACAACAACTTCAAAGCAGCTCAAAGAAAAATATGCAGGGTAAAATATACACATCCAAAAATTTCTTAAAAATGCACAGCTCATACATCAATGTGTCCTCTTCAAAATAGTATCTTTGGTTTTTCAATTTTTGAAAATAGTGGAAAAAAAGTTGTGATGGACACACGTGTATAAAATGATGTTGAAATTAGATGTGGTCACTTTCAAAAAATAATAAATAATTGTATATTGCGAAATAAATTAACAAAAAATATGCAGACCATAGTGCATTTTGTGTAGATCATGCTCATATATATATATATATATATATATATATATTAATGTAAGATTGAATTGTGGGGGTTGGACACGAGCCACTTATTAACTTATTAAAATTTTTAAGGTCACACAATTTAGCAAAATTTTACACATTAAATGACATCACAATAATTTTTTTTTAAATATCATTGGGAAGCCAACACAATATTCTACAATTTGTTTTTTTACTGCAAGTCGAAATTCACATGGAATATATGCGTTTTGAGGGATTTTATCTACCACATGAGTAAAAAATCAGGTTTTCATCACCAAATTTGGGCAAAAAATGTTACCCACCTTGATGGAATCAGCCTTTTCCAACTCTTATGTTAGCTTCTATTGGTATTCTTGAGATTATATTTACATTGAATATATCACATCTTCATTTTTCTATCTTCTTTAGCTTATAATGTCCTAACTACTTGCTTAATGGAACCTCATTTCATTGTGGCCCAAGAGTTCCTCACCAACCAACTTAGGATTGGAAATATAATTATCTTTATATTCTCGCCTCTCTGATTAAGAACTTGTGTTGCATGAGTATTGTTTATATATGTATTATTGTTGGGTTATTGTTTTTTTTTTGAATGTTAAGATATGAAGTAGTTAATTATAAACAATAGCACAAGCCCACATTAATTAAACTAACAATATTTAACTATTTCGCAAGGGAAATATAGTCCCTCACTCCTTCACTCATTTGTAGTTCCAAGTGAGGATGTTACTTCCTTTCTAGACCCATGTGGATTCCCCCCTTTTAAATGTATTTTAGGATGGAGGATGATGGTAATAAATAGATGGAATATCAATTGGTAAACCATTCCCCCTTTTCCATGGTTTTTAGAATGGAGGATGATGGTAATCACCAAATGGAATATCAATTGGTAACCCCAAGGGACTCAATGTGAATTGATCTTGAGGTATATTTGAGCTTTCACATGAGTGTCTACCAATTGAGGACCCGTGGGGTTAGCAACCATAAACTACCATGGTATCAATTGAGGAGGACCCTTAGGGTTAGCAACCATAAAACTATCATGGTATCTAAAAAATTGAAGGTACCAATATCAACCTTAGGATGCCAATCTTTTTGCACCCATAAACTTACAACAACTCTATGAAAACAAAGAGATTGGAATTTGTAGGTTGCTAGAAATGAGAAAAAACTAGGGGTACCAATAAGAGTAATGGTATATCAATTGATATTAGTGCTCAAGTAATTAATGAGCAAGTATTGGATGCATACACTATCAAATATGTCATATATACCTCATTAAATTCCTAAACTAAGAGCTATTGATATATATTTATTATTTATCATTGATATTTCCATCTATTTATCAAATTACACATGGATTATGGTGTGTTTTATTTCATGAAATTGATCTTTCTAGACTCTAGGGATTCCTTAATATTTCTAGGTTATTGAAGCAATTCAAAGGTGACTATTTTTTATTATCACCATGCACGACTCATTTATAGGCATTATATAGGTTCTCCTTGTTAGGTCCCACAACTACCTCCTCTTATCCCCTATGTTTTGAGGGGTTAAAGGTATTACAAAAGGTACTAGATCACCAAATGGAAAAACCCTTGTTACTTTTTAGTGAAGTGAGCAGTGAGAAGTTGATGAACACATTAACACATTAACACAATATTACATTATGAAAATACTTCACTCTATATATGAGATTCATCTCTAAAATAAATAGTTCGAGATGTCTTATTTGTCCAAAACCCTAAAATCTAATAATTACTTAGGCTGAATTTATTACACATGTAAGCCTTTTATTTAACACCTTCTCTTAAGGATTATATTTATAATTAAATTTAAACAATAACTGAAAAGAAAAATTATCATACGGGAACATAACGAAACATTCTTCAAAATCTTAGTTTGAAAAACAATTTTGAATGGGTAGAGCATCATGAAATTACTTTGTAACCCTTGTAGAGGTTTAGCCTTCGAGTTGAATTCTTGAGTTTTTGGACATCATATCTTTGAACTTATGAATTATTGGACAACCATCCATGTTGAGCTACATCCACAATGCTCCATTTGGCTATATCATGACACCCGTCAACGTATAAATTCCAAAATCCATAGATTCTTGAACTATCTAGGAAACCATCCATGTTGAGCTTTATCTACATTATATCACTTTCTTTGTTCAAAGAGCGAGCTTCATAAAATGTGGAAATTGTCATTTCTTAAACAAGGTCATCACCATTGTTTTTATTTGGTGGGTCGTCAATGATGGCTACATCTCCTTCAATAAATAAGAGAACGTGACTCAACAATGTAGCTCTAGATGCTCTAAGACGAGTTGTTGTGTAAGTTGCTTGTCTTAACAAACCAATGGATAACCACTTGTAAAAAGTACCAAATCCCTCATTTGTGAACATGTCATTTTCCACATTATAATTCAATGTTGGACACCACTGCATGTGCACTTTGATAATTTCCATGCATTGGATGATACACATGGCAAGCAAACAAGAGTCTCCTCCATTGAGAAATATATTCATTATTTTGCACATGTTTGTTTTGGGAATCTCCCCTACCATCTCTCTAAAGGACTTGAAGACTGTTGATTTGATATTGCCCTTTTTCCTTTCCTTGTATGATGATGATAGATAGGTGTATGATGACTGTCTCTTATCTTTAGTCACATCTACACTTTTACATAAAATGACTCCACTTATATTTGATAAATTTGCAACAACTTCAACCCATATGAGAGTCTCAACAAACAATATTGGGCATGATATTCTAAAGGAATTGAATTTTTTGTTCCTCTTGTGATCGTTGGTGACTTAGCTCCTTTGTTTAGAGACTTCACACCCTACTCTCATTCATATGGTGACATTAAAAAATAGAATACCTTCTAATGGGTACATTAGTGGATAACTTGTTTAAATTAATACAAATATGAATCCATTTAGAATTTTTACATAGCAAAATCCTTTTCTTTGTTGTTATGCTTGATAGATTGGTGATTCTTCTTTTTGTGAATCAAGGTTTTTTTTTTATACAATGAGATCACTTCACTTTGATATTGTAGCTCCTTTTTAGGGAGATACGTGGGCGTGAGCTCCTCTTTGTGATTGATTCCAGATTTGTGGATGTGAGCTTAGGGAAGTGGCAATACCCTTTCTAGCATGCAACAACATCTCAAACTTGACCATGAGAATCTTCTCTCTGTGATACCATATTACAAAGGTACTATATCACTAAATGATGAAATTCTAGTCAAGGTTTAGTGAAGAAGCTAGCCCTGAGAAATAGAGGAACAAAATAACATAATATTATATTACTAAAACACTTCA